>JARQOD010006169.1:0-44268 GCA_033576555.1 Oophaga sylvatica | reverse complement strand
CCACGCTGTGCCTATTTCAATTTAAAAAGTGAGGTGAACAATTCCTTTAATTGGGTCATCCAGTGCTGGGGAAAATAAGGGGACAAAGTGCAATTTGTGGTAGAAGTTTGTGCGAAGCTCACTGTATTGTTCGCATTATTTTGTAGATCAGCTTACCTTTTAAAGGACATCGATGACTTTATAGGTGTGGTCTCTCGGTCTTAGGAATAACGTATAAAAAAAAGCAATCAATCAATCTGTGCCCTAACACTTTTTGGATTTAAATTTTGCACTGCAAAGAGTACATTTTATTTAAAAAAAATTATAATAAACAATTGAAATTTTTTTAGCAGTGATAATAGTCATAGAGAAATGACAAAAATTATGAAGATGGGGTAAAAAAGTATAATTAACTAGATCAGATGAATGTGTACAATGCAACATGTCTTCTTTTAGATAAAAGAACACCAACGGTTTTTATGTGTTTTTTAGATTTAGTCTTTTCCACTTGTCAATTCAATTGTTAAAGATAGCAGTACAGTCTTTATTTTAAATTTCTATTTTTTAATTTCTCCTCTCTGTTGGAGAGATATTAGCATGTAAAGTTAAGGTATTATTTATAATAAGCCAACTAGGCGTTACAGAGATTCTACCTCTGCATGATGTTGGCCCAGGTCATTAAGCAGGAGACGTCATTCAGAGAAAGAAGAATGTGCTCGCACAGGAGCCTAGGAACATTAAATGACTGTCAGACTGCATCTCATTGATATAATAAAGAGTTATTAAGTAGAGTACATTATGTATGATTCTTATCACTTCAGTTTCATCTTATTGATGTCAGTGTGGGGGGCTGAGCGTGTTCAGAGGGATTAGGCTCATACAAATTTCTAGGAGCTCTCTTCTCACAGTGCTGTCAGCTCTGCTTGCTACTGCTCTTCCACCACTTCCCCCACTGACTGCTGTGAGATGAAAGCTGAAGAAGTGTTAGTAACCCATACTTAACCTTGAAATTATACGCAGATCTGTAGTAAGTCCATTGAGTAGAGCATACTGTCTAAATTACATGTCTCACACAGGAGAAGAACTGTTTTAAGCTTTTGTGGGGGCGTGTCTTTCTTTTCCCTGCATGATATCCCCTGCTTATGATTGGGCAACGTGATACAGAGGCGGAAGTAGAAGAATCTCTAGTAATGGCCCGTTAGGCTTATCAGAAATTGTGACCAAAATTTGTAAAAAATACTATTTCTGTAAAAGATATGGGGAAATTTAAAAAATAAAATCTACGTTTTTTTAGGTTCTATTATGTTGCCAGTTTAACATGCTCAAACTGTTGAAAAGTCCTCTTTAAATTTTAGCTTCTTAAGGGAGCTAATTGGTATTTATTCTTAAGGGAACCATCACTACTTTCCACTCACCCACAGATCTAGAGTAATAACTTCTGTATAGTAATTAGAAAGAGAGCAATTTCTTAGTGATGTAATAATTCTAGAATGCTAGGTTTCCATTCACAATGAAGCAACTTTTAACATTTATTCCTTCATCTGTAACAAAGAATCATGAGTAATGACAAACATGAATGATTAATGTTGCATAACATTTTAATGCATGTAAGAAGCAGTATTACATGTAATTATCATTAGTTTAGCCATTAGTAGTGTAATGTGCTGTAACGGATCAAGGACATAACAGCACTGAAAAGTAGTACATGTAATAAAATTACATGTGGCCTGCTGTCAGGTGCCAGCTGGTTAATGCGCTTCCCTTCGTTTTCTTTGTATTCGCTAAAAGTCAATGTCAAAGTACAAGGACGTGGCAGTTGTAATTTTCTAGAAACCATAGCTGAGATATCCAAAGTCATTTTCTCAAGTTCAGTTAATAAACTTTGGGTAAGAAGAAAAGAAAATGAAACAATAAAGTGTATTGTGGAATGAAAGCTTGTGTCCTTGCTGCCTTTACACTTCCTAATATAAGAACTTAGAGACATACTTAAAAAGATTACTTATTAAGTCATCTCTTCTAATCTAATCAATAAAATGTGTTTTAGGAGTAATATTTATTGCTTTATAAAAAAATGATTTTAGGAAATGGCAGACTGGCGATTGTACAGGGTCCCTTTTATCTAGGGGCCTTCAAGGTCAGGACATTAAGGAGCAACATTAAGAACCTGTAAAAAATTCTTCATTGACAATTCTAGACATCTGCAGAATGCTCACTTACATTGACTCATGAGAACAACAGTAGAAACAACTGTGCAACTGGAAACCACAGCAGCACAATTCTCTCTGTCTTCTGCTCTGCACTGATCCATATAGTGAAATAACATGGACACTGGAGCATTAGGGAGTGTCTTCACAAACTATTCATTTATGTCATTATGGAAAAAATCTAACATGGTTTTCTAGAGAAATCCATTACGTTTTCAGTTCTGAACTGGTTTTTGGAGGGGGTTTTCAACATTGTTTTTTGTTCTATGTCTATTTTGCAGCGCTTTGAATTTTGTGTAAAATAATAATAATAATAAATAAAAATCTTTATTTATATAGCGCCATCATATTCCGCAGCGCTTTACAGTTTAACAGTAAAATCTATTCTTTTGAGGAATCCTAATAAAAGTGATTGTGACTTTTTTTAATCTGTAATGTGTTTATATAATGCGCTATATAATTGTTAAAGTGGTTTTCTCTTTGAAAACAATTGGTTTAGTTTTGTAAGCATTTTTTGCAGATTTGTCCTGAAATATACAGTACAGACCAAAAGTTTGGACACACCTTCTCATTCAAAGATTTTTCAATCACACTGAAGGCATCAAAACTATGAATTAACACATGTGGAATTATACATTACACTTTACAAAAAAGTGTGAAACAACTGAAAATATGTCTTATATTCTAGGTTCTTCAAAGTAGCCACCTTTTGCTTGATTACTGCTTTGCACGCAGAAAAGGTGAACGGATGGATTCTACATGCCTGGTTCCCACGTGAAGCATGGAGGAGGTGGTGTGATGGCGTGGGGGTGCTTTGCTGGTGACACTGTTGGGTATTAATCAAAATTGAAGGCATACTGAACCAGCATGGCTACCACAGCATCTTGCAGCGGCATGCTATTCCATCCAGTTTGCGTTTAGTTGGACCATCATTTATTTTTCAACAGGACAATGACCCCAAACACAACTCCAGGCTGTGTAAGGGCTATTTGACCAAGAAGGAGAGTGTTGGGGTGCTACGCCAGATGACCTGGCCTCCACAGTCACCAGACTGAGCCCAATCAAGATGGTTTGGGGTGAGCTGAACCGCTCACCGCTTCAATTTTGAATAAATCCCCAACAGTGTCACCAGCAAAGCACCCCACACCATCACACCACCTCCTCCATGCTTCACTGTGGGAATAGGCATGTAGAGTCTAGCCGTTCACCTTTTCTGCGTGCAAAGCAGTAATCAAAGCAAAAGGTGGCTACTTTGAAGAACCTAGAATATAAGACATATTTTCAGTTGTTTCACACTTTTTTGTAAAGTGTAATGTATAATTCCACATTTGTTAATTCATAGTTTTGATGCCTTCAGTGTGATTCTACAATTTTCATAGTCATGAAAATGCATAAAAATCTTTGAATGAGAAGGTGTGTCCAAACTTTTGGTCTGTACTTTATGTTAACATATCCATAAAAGGGTTGTTTGATACAAATCAATAAGTTTGCAGTCACTCTGTGTGACTTCAGACCTATGAATTCCCCCGAAGCATGTATTGTGTGCTACGGGGATTCACCAGTTTCTGTCTCCGGGTCTGTGGGCGCAGCCTCGCTCTCCATTCACTTCATGTATGGAGCTTGGCGACGACCACTGGCCAGGAGTATGTATAACTCATACACACTCTCCGGTCCCGGGTCGGAAACTGGTGAATACCCGTAGCGCACAGTGCATGCACACAGAGTGACTACAGACTTATTGATTTGAACAGGAAAACCGTTAAAACCCTTTTAAAGTACTGTATGGTGGTATTATACTAAGGGTATGACACATGAATTTTTTTTTTTTTGCAATCCGTGTACTATCCATACGCAAAATGGACTGCACATGGCCCCAATGTTAGCCAAGTGATTAATGTTGCATCATGCAGTAGTCTGGGATAATTTTTGGACCAGACTAAAGCATTTAAATAGGTATTTCCATCTGACATGGACACAGAGCTGCACAAGGATCCTTGTCCTCATCTTGTGCACGTTAGTGGCCTGAGTTTTACATTGACAGTCTGAACATAGCCTGAGTGGTAGCTATAATTGCACATTTGAGCATATAATGGTATTATTATGTAGATAATAAATGGCAGTGTTATGAGGATGCGCTAAATGATAATATCATTTCTAGACTAAGGTTCAGGCTAGGCATTATATGCCAGTATAATTTCATCCATGCAGCTATAAAATGATCCGAAAATCTCAATACTCAGTGGTAGTGCAGCAGTGATCGCCCTTTTCTTGTTCCTTTACTTAGTTATTCCCACTACTATGCAGCGTGTCAGCAAATGATTACAATATTGTCATATGGATGGCAGTCTTGTACTCCTAAAGCACACGGAAAGGAAAATATGTAAAAGTGCTAATTATTATATTTTCTAAATATTTTATGATTTAAGATACTGAAAGTTATATTTATTTATTCATTGATTCAGCAAGGCAAAAATAACATGCTGAAAAGAAATAAACAAAAAAATGTATCAAATCTTATTACGCCAGAGAGAATAAGAGCTTGTTCAGATACATAAAATTCAATATCATAAAAAAAAGTGCTTAATTGAAAAATATTTAATATATTCTAAAAATGAGTAAATAAAAGTAAATGTTTTCTTCAGGGTATATCTTAAATATCATGGAAATGCCTATAGCTGCAGGAGCGGCATATCTGATTACACCAAGGACAGCTGTCTTTTTGACTGTTGAGCAACATTTCTACTATAAAATTGATGCAAACAGAACAGAATGGAAATGTTCTTCAGTCACAGTGAATGCCCCATGCTTTCCACATGACCAGACTATTGGCCATCCCTCTATCAAGCACGTCGAATTGTATTCTTGGATAATTGTAGAAGGTTATGCACATCAAAGTCAAGAATGGACTGGCCGGACAGTCTTTGAGTTATTGCCATAATCCATTGGCCAAGTCATGAACATGAGATCAGAGAGGGTCCATCAAGCGACATCTCCATTATCAGCTGACACCTGTTCTGATAGTCGGCATATGTAAACGACATAAAGAATTTGGGTGTTTCCTTCAATACATTGAAGGAGATATCAGATGTTCGGTGGGGGTGCCAAGTGTTAGACCTCTGATGATCATATATTAACCCTTCACCGCCTTGGGTTTTTCCGTTCTTGAGTTTGTTTTTTTGCTCCCCTTCTTCCCAGAGCAATAACTTTTTTATTTTTCCCTCAATATGGCCATGTGAGGGCTTGTTTTTTGCAGGACGAGTTGTACTTTCGAAATAAACCATTGCTTTTGCTATATAATGTTCTAGAAACCAGAGAAAAAAAATTAAAAGTGTGGTGAAATTGCAAAAAAAAGTGCAATTCCACAATTGTTTTTTTGTTTTTTGCTTTTTACCATGTTCGCTAAATGCTAAAACTGACCTGCCATTATGATTCTCCTGGTCATTACGAGTTTGTAGGCAGCAAATATGTATTTGTTCTTTTTTATTTAAGTGTATGAAAAAAAATCCAAAGTTTCTAAAACAAAAAAGTTAACAAAAGACAGCCACAACATATGGGGGGATTGACTGTTTATTAGGTAATCCCCACATGTGTTGAAGCTATCTAAAAGCTTTAACCCCTCTCTGCCATCAGACGTACTATTCCGTCCATGTGACCCTGGACCTAATTCCCATGGACGGAATAGTACGTCATGGGCGATCAGCTGCGCTCCCGGGGGGAGCGCAGCTGATCGCCGCCGGGTGTCAGCTGATTATCACAGCTGACACCCGTGACTGTGTGTCAGGAGCGGTCACGGACCGCTCCCGGCACATTAACCCCTGGCACACCGCGATCAAACATGATCGCGGTGTACCCGGGGCACAGGGGAGGATCGCGCAGGCAGGGGGCTCCCTGCGCGCTCCCCTGAGACCCTCAGAGCAGCGCGATGTGTCGCGCTGTTCCGAGGGTCCGTCCTCCTCCAGGTCCCCGGATCCAAGATGGCGCCGGGGTCCTGCAGGGAGGCGGCTTCCTCAGTGCCTGCTGAGAGCAGGCGCTGGGGAAGCCTGCAGCAGTGCCAGAGCGATCGCTGGTGTGACAGAGTGCTGTGCACACTGTCACACCAGCGATCTGCTAAAATACAGTGATGTCCCACCCTGGGACAAAGTAAAAAAGTAAAAAAAGTAAAAATAAAAAGTGTAAAAAAAAATCATAAAAAAAAAAAAATATTCCCAATAAATTCATTTTTTCCTGTAAATAAAAAAAACAAAACAATAAAAGTACACATATTTGGTATCGCCGCGTCCGTAACGACCCCCCCTATAAAACTGTCCCACTAGTTAACCCCTTTAGTGAACCCCTTAAAAAAAAAAAAAACGAAGCAAAAAATCAATGCTTTATCATCATACCGCCGAACAAAAAGTGAAATAACACGCGATCAAAAAGACCGATATAAATAAACATGGTACCACTGAAAACGTCATCTTGTCCTGCAAAAAATGAGCCATCACACAGCATCATGAGCGAAAAAATAAAAAAGTTATAGCTCGCAGAATAAAGCGATGCAAAAATAATGATTTTTATATAAAATTGTTTTCATTCTATAAAAGCGCCAAAACCTAAAAAAATGATATAAATGAGGTATCGCCGTAATCGTACTGACCCGAAGAATAAAACTGCTTTATCAATTTTACCACACGCGGAACGGTATAAACGCCTCCCCCAAAAGAAATTCATGAATTGCTGATTTTTGTTCATTCTAACCACACAAAAATCGAAATAAAAAGCGATCAAAAAACGTCACGTGCTCAAAAATGGTACAAATAAAAACGTCAACTCGTCCCGCAAAAAATAAGTCCTCACATGACTCTATGGGCCAAAATATGCAAAAATTATAGCTCTCAAATGTGGTGATGCAAAAAACTATTTTTTGCAATAAAAAGCGTCTTTTAGCGTGACAGCTGCCAATCACAAAAACCCGCTATAAATAGTAAATCAAACCCCCCTTTATAACTCCCTTAGTTAGGGAAAAATAATAAAATTACAAAATGTATTTATTTCTATTTTCCCGTTAGGGTTAGGGTTGCTGCTAAAGTTAGGGTTAGGGTTGGCGCTAATGTTAGTATTAGGGTTAGGGTTGGCGCTAACGTTAGGATTAGGGTTGGGATTAGGGTCATGGGTGTGTTAGGGTTAGGTTTGTGGTTAGGGTTGGGACTAGGGTTATTGGTGTTTGGGGTTAGGGTTGGAGTTAGAATTGGGGGGTTTCTGCTGTTTAGGCACATCAGGAGCTCTCGAAATGTGACATGGCGTCTGATCTCAATTCCAGCCAATTCTGCGTTGAAAAAGTCAAATGGTGCTCCTTCACTTCTGAGCTCTGCCATGCGCCCAAACAGTAGTTTACCCCCACATATGGGGTATCAGCATACTCTGGACCCCAAGAGTTATTGTGCAATTTGGCCTATTTCTCCTGTTACCCTTGGGAAAATAAAAAACTGGGGGCGACAAAATCATTTTTGTAAAAAAAAAATGATTTTTTTTGTTTTTACGGCTGTATGTTATAAAACTTCTGTGAAGTACTTGGGGCTTCATAGCGCTCACCACACTTCTAGATAAGTTCATTGTGGGGTCTATTTTCCAAAATGGGGTCACTTGTGGGGGGTTTCCACTGTTTAGGCGCATCAGGGGCTCTCCAAATGCGACATGACTCCCCCAGACCATTCCATCAAAGTCTGCAATCCAAAACGTCACTACTTCCCTTCCGAGCCCCGACGTGCGCCCATACAGTAGTTTACTCCCACATATTGGGTATCAGCGTACTCAAGACAAATTGGACAACAACTTTTGGGGTCCAATTTCTCCTGTTACCCTTGTGAAAATAAAATATTGGGGGCTAAAAAATCATTTTTGTAAAAAAAAAAAAGAATTTTTTTATTTTACGGCTGTACGTTATAAACTTCTGTGAAGCACTTTGGGGTTCAAAGTGCTCACCACACATCTAGATAAGTTCCTTGAGGGGTCTAGTTTCCAAAATGGTGTCATTTGTGGGGGGTTTCCACTGTTTAGGCAGATCAGGAGCTCTCCAACACGACATGGCATCCAGCCAATTCTGCGTTGAAAAAGTCAAACGGCGCTCCTTCCCTTCCAAACTCTGCCATGCACCCAAACAGTGGTTTACCCCCACATATGGGGTATCAGCGCACTCAGGACAAATTGCACAATAACTTTTGGAGTCTTGTTTCCCTTGGGAAAATAAAAATTGGGGTGAAAAGATCAATTTTGTGGAAAAAAATATAATTTTTTAATTTTACGGCTCTACGTTATAAACTTGTGTGAAGCACTTGGGGTTCAAATTGCTCACCAAAGATCTAGATAAGTTCCTTAGGGGGTCTAGTTTCCCAAATGGAGTCACTTGTGGGGGGTTTCCACTGTTTAGGCACATCAGGGGCTCTCCAAATGCAACATGGCGTCCAATCTCAATTCCAGCCAATTTTGGTTGGAAAAAGTCAAATAGTGCTCCTTCCATTCCGAGCTCTGCCATGCGCCCAAACAGTGGTTCCCCCCCACATATGGGGTATCAGCGTACTCAGGACAAATTGGACAACAAATTTTGTGGTCCAATTTCTCCTGTTACCTATGGAAAATAAAAAATTAGTGACTAAGAGATAATTTTTGTGGGAAAAAATAGGATTTTTTATTTTCATGCCCGGGCATTATAAACTTGTGTGAAGCACTTGGGGTTCAAAGTGCTCACCAAAGATCTAGATAAGTTCCTTAGGGGGTCTAGCTTCCAAAATGGGGTCACTTGTGGGGGGTTTCCACTGTTTAGGCTCATCTGGGGCACTACAAACGGAACATGACCCCCATCAATGTTTGCATTCCAAAACGTTACTGCTTCTTTTCCAAGCCCTGCCGTGCGCCCAAACAGTTTCCCCCCCCCACATATGGGGTATCAGCGTACTCAGGACAAATTGGACAACAAGTTTTGGTGTCCAATTTCCTTGGGAAAAATCAAAAATTTGGGACTAAAAAATCATTTTTGTGGAAAATTGTTTTTTTTTTTTTTTCACACCCAGGCATTATAAACTTTTGTGAAACACTTTGGGGTTCAAAGTGCTCACAATAGATCTAGATAAGTTCCTTAGGGGGTCTAGTTTCCAAAATGGTGTCACTTGTGGGGGGTTTCCACTGTTTAGGCGTATCAGGGGCTCTCCAAACACGACATGGCGTCCAATCTCAATTCCAGCCAATTTTAGTTTGAAAAAGTCAAACGGCGCTCCTTCCCTTACGAGCTCTGCCGTGTGCCCAAACAGTGGTTTTCCCCCACATATGGGGTATTGGCGTACTCAGGAGAAATTGCACAACAACTTTATCTGTCCATTTTCTCCTTTTACCCTTGTGAAAATAAAAAAAGTTTGTAAAAGATCATTTTTGTGGCTAAAAAGTTAAATATTAATTTTTTCCATCCACGTTGCTTCAGCTCCTGTGAAGCACCTGAAGGGTTAATAAACTTCTTGAATGTAGTTTTGATTACCTTGAGGGGTGCAGTTTTTATAATGGTGTCACTTTTGGGTATTTTCTGCCATATAGACCCGTCAAAGTGACTTCAAATGTGAGGTGGTCCCTAAAAAAATGGCTTTGTAAATTTTGTTGTAAAAATGAGAAATCACTGGTCAACTTTTAACCCTTCTAATTTCCTAACAAAGAAAAATTTTGGTTCCAAAATTGTGCTGATGTAAAGTAGACATGTGGGAAATGTTATTTATTAACTATTTTGTGTGACATATTTCTCTGTTTTAAGGGAAAAAAAATTCAAAGTTTGAAAATTGCAAAATTTTAAAATTTTCGCCATATTTGCGTTTTTTTCAAAAATAAACGCAAGTTATATCGAAGAAATTTTTACCACTAACATGAAGTACAATATGTCACGAGAAAACAGTCTCAGAATCGCGAAGATCCGTTGAAGCGTTCCAGAGTTATAACCTCATAAAGAGACAGTGGTCAGAATTGTAAAAATTGGCCCGGTCATTAACGTGCAAACCACCCTTGGGGGTGAAGGGGTTAAATCATGAAGCCACAGGGACTCGAACAGAATATGCTCGGATAAGACGTTATCTGAGCACATTCGCTCATCAATGTGACCTGTTCTTGAATACGTCATCAATATGTTAGTTGTATGTAGCAACAATGTGTGCTGGCACCATCCACAGATATTCCCTTTAAGGCCGGGGTCAGACTAGCGTATGGCATTGGATGCGAGAGTGGGAGCCGAGTGTCATGCAAGTGTGCTCCGAACCTCTGGCACAAGGCGGATCGGAGCACAGCTGCGGAGGAGATAGAGAAATGAATTTCTCCATTTCCTCCTTTGCCAGAGTCAGCGTAAAAATCGCACAGCACTCGCATGATACGAAAGCTGTGCGATTTTTTTATCGCACCCATTGAATTCTATTGCGGGATGTGATCCGATTTGCAAAAAACAATCTCAGCATGCTGCGATTTTTTTCCAAACCAATCATGATCTGATCCGGGCTGGAAAAAAAATTGCAGATGAAAACACCATCATAGTTTTATCAGATTGAATTTGTCCAATTTCATTGCAAGTGGGCATGAACCCTAAGGCTCTATGATTGTGTGCTCATCTCTATGATTGTGAGCTCGGATCGGATCACGATCGACTGGAAAAAAATCACAGCATGCTGCGATTGTAATCAGAAAATGGATCGCATTCCGCAATAGAAGTCAATGGGTGCAATAAAAAAAATCACGCAGCACTCGCACAGCAATCGTACCGAGTGCTGTGTGATTTCTATGCACCGGTGTCCTTTGAAAAGACGGCAATTCATACGCAGCTACTGAAAAAACACACAGACAGATTAGAAAAGAATAGATAGAATACATGTATACACATAAATAGGTGTGTGTATATATATATATATATATATGTCAGTGACACACACATATATATATGGCTTTATATTTCATACAGTAGACAGATAGATAGAAGAATAGCCTGTAATTCATTTGTCGGCTTCTGTAAAATCACTGCAAGAGCCAACGGGATAGGAGACATGGTTTACATACAGTAAATCCATGCAGAATACTGTAGTTAGATATATACAGGTCCTTCTCAAAAATTAGCATATAGTGCTAAATTTCATTATTTACCATAATGTAATGATTACAATTAAACTTTCATATATTTTAGATTCATTACACACCAACTGAAATTTGTCAGGTCTTTTATTGTTTTAATACTGATGATTTTGGCATACAACTCCTGATAACCCAAAAAACCTGTCTAAAAAAATTAACATATTTCAACCGTCCAATAAAATAAGTGTTTTTTCAAAACAAACAAAAAAACCATCAAATAATAATGTTCAGTTATGCACTCAATACTTGGTCGGGAATCCTTTGGCAGAAATGACTGCTTCAATGCGGTGTGGCATGGAGGCAATCAGCCTGTGACACTGCTGAGGTGTTATGGAGGCCCAGGATGCTTTGATAGCGGCCTTAAGCTCATCCAGAGTGTTGGGTCTTGCGTCTCTCAACTTTCTCTTCACAATATCCCACAGATTCTCTATGGGGTTCAGGTCAGGAGAGTTGGCAGGCCAATTGAGCACAGTAATACCATGGTCAGTAAACCATTTACCAGTGGTTTTGGCACTGTGAGCAGGTGCCAGGTCGTGCTGAAAAATGAAATCTTCATCTCCATAAAGCATTTCAGCCGATGGAAGCATGAAGTGCTCCAAAATCTCCTGATAGCTAGCTGCATTGACCCTGCCCTTGATGAAACACAGTGGACCAACACCAGCAGCTGACATGGCACCCCACACCATCACTGACTGTGGGTACTTGACACTGGACTTCAGGCATTTTGGCATTTCCTTCTCCTCCAGACTCTGGCACCTTGATTTCCGAATGACATTCAAAATTTGCTTTCATCAGAAAAAAGTACTTGGGACCACTTAGCAACAGTCCAGTGCTGCTTCTCTGTAGCCCAGGTCAGGCGCTTCTGCCGCTGTTTATGGTTCAAAAGTGGCTTTACCTGGGGAATGCGGCACCTGTAGCCCATTTCCTGCACACGCCTGTGTACGGTGGCTCTGGATGTTTCTACACCAGACTCAGTCCACTGCTTCCTCAGGTCCCCCAAGGTCTGGAATCGGTCCTTCTCCACAATCTTCCTCAGGGTCCGGTCACCTCTTCTCGTTGTACAGCGTTTTCTGCCACATTGTTTCCTTCCAACAGACTTCCCATTGAGGTGCCTTGATACAGCACTCTGGGAACAGCCTATTTGTTGAGAAATTTCTTTCTGGGTCTTACCCTCTTGCTTGAGGGTGTCAATGATGGCCTTCTTGACATCAGTCAGGTCGCTAGTCTTACCCATGATGGGGGTTTTGAGTAATGAAGCAGGCAGGGAGTTTTTAAAAGCCTCAGGAATCTTTTGCATGTGTTTAGAGTTAATTAGTTGATTCAGAAGATTAGGGTAATAGGTCGTTTAGAGAACCTTTTCTTGATATGCTAATTTTTTGAGACAGGTTTTTTGGGTTATCAGGAGTTGTATGCCAAAATCATCAGTATTAAAACAATAAAAGACCTGACAAATTTCAGTTGGTGTGTAATGAATCTAAAATATATGAAAGTTTAATTGTAATCATTACATTATGGTAAATAATGAAATTTAGCACTATATGCTAATTTTTTGAGAAGGACCTGTAGATGTCAGTGACCAATACACTCAGTATAGTGTGTGTGCAAATTAGGGCACATGTGTGTAATTAATAAAAGATTATTTAGGGGGAAAAAATGGCGTGGGGTCCCCCTATAATTTATAGCCAGCAATAGCTATGCAGACAGCTGAGAGATGATATTTATAGCCTAGGAAGGGGCCATGGATAGTGCCCCCCCTGGCTACAAACACCAGCTCTCAGCTGTCCCAGAAAGGCACATCTGTAAGATGCGCCAATTCTGGCACATAGCTTTGCTCTTTCCACTGCCCTGTAGAGGCGGCATATGGGGTAATAGTTGGGCTAGTAATGAAGATGCGTCAATTAGATGCCCCCATTACTAATCCCATTGTCAAATATTAAATAAAACACAGATACCGTAAGAAAAAATCTTTACTTTAAATAAAGACACGGACTCCTTTATTAGTCTTAATTAAATCAGTTCATTTTCCCACGCTCCAGAGTTCAGCGCCGGTCACCCTGTGAGGGAGCGGAGCTTCAGTGACGTCACCGCTAGTCACTGAAGCTCCACTCCCTGCATCTCATTCACCAATAGTTTACAGCTGGGGCAGTCACATCTTAGCACCACTCCTGGTTGTAAACTGTATAACCCCCAGATATGGATTACACGACGGACAGGTATGTTATATTGTTGCTTTATTATTTTATGTTTACTACAGGAGATTGAGGGCTTCAGGGGATTAGCAGAGGTTATAAGTATGGTTTAAATTTCAATTAAAGATTTTTTCTCACGGTGTCTGTGTTTTATTTACTACTAGCTGAAGAGCCAGGCGCTGCCCTGGTATAGTAACTAACTACGGTTAGTTATAACAAATTATTATGATTATATCTCTATATATAAAGCTGAGTGTATAGCCCACTCCGCATAGTAACATTCACTATAATATCCCACACAATCCTGTTAGCCAGAGCCACCGGACTACTACCCCTAATATCCCACATCGTCCCATCAGCCAGAGCTACCGGACTACTACCCCTAATATTCCACATCATCCCATCATCCAGAGCCACCAGACTATTACCCCTAACCTATTACCCACAACCGCATACAAGACTTCTCCCGGGCTTCCCCCATACTCTGGAACTCCCTGCCGCAAAACATCAGACTTTCACCAACAACGGAGACCTTCAAGAAAAACCTGAAGACCCACCTGTTCCGACAAGCCTACAACCTGCAATGATCCTCAGTGTACTGAACCATCGCACGACCAGCTCTACCCTCTCCTAGTGTATTCTCACCCATCCCTGTAGACTGTGAGCCCTCGCGGGCAGGGTCCTCTCTCCTTCTGTACTTCTGTGTCCCTTGTCTAGCACATGTTTATTGTACCTGTCTATATTTTTCCCTTTTCATATGTAAAGCGCCATGGAATAAATGGCGCTATATAAATGTATAAAATAATAATAATAATATCCCACATTGTCCAGTCAGCCAGAGCCACCGGACAACTAATATCCCACATCATCCTGTCAAAGCCACCAGACTACTACCCTAATATCCCACATCATCCCGTCAGCCAGAGCCACTAGACTACTACCCCTAATATCCCAGATCGTTTCATCAGCCAGAGCCACCGGACAACTACCACTAATATCCCACATCGTCCCATCAGCCAGAGCCACCGGACTACTACCCTAATATCCCACATCGTCCCGTCAGCCAGAGCCACCGGACTACTATCCCTAATATCCCACATCATCCCGTCAGCCAGAGCCACTGGACTACTAATATCCCACATCATCCTGTCAGAGCCACCGGACAACTACCACTAATATCCCACATCATCCCATCAGCCAGAGCCACCGGACAACTAATATCCCACATCATCCTGTCAGAGCCACCGGACTACTCCCCTAATATCCCACATCATCCCGTCAGCCAAAGCCATCGGACAATTAATATCCCACATCATCCTGTCAGAGCCACAGGACTACTACCCCTAATATCCCACATCGTCCCGTCAGCCAGAGCCACCGGACTACTACCCCTAATATCCCACATCGTCCCGTCAGCCAGAGCCACCGGACTACTCCCCTAATATCCCACATCATCCCGTCACAGCCACCATAACTTCCATACTGGGGATCCCTTTAAGAGAGGCCTGGCATCAGAACCAAAGCGCTGGATGGATTTGCCCTGACTTCCATACCAATGATCCCTTTAATAGAAGCCTGGGGTGAGAATCAGAGCGCAGAGTGGATTAGCCCTCACTTCCGTACCGGGGATCCCTTTAAGAGGGAAGATGTGCCTATGGGATGGAGGATGTGTGATGGGGATATGGGCACGGGAGCGGGTGATTCATTTCTGTCATGTGCTCTCTGCTCCTTTCTGGGGGGTAGACAATGGCTGGGAGCTTATGTTCCCGGGGATGCAATTTCTCCCACCTGGTCAGTGTCAGCTGAGATGTTGTCGTGGAGTGAGAAAACTGTTGCTCATAGCAACCAATCACAGCTCAGCTTCTATCAAACAGCTCTGGTGAAATGAAAGATGATTACGGATTGGTTGCAAGGAAAACTGTTGCTCATAGCAACCAATCACAGCTCAGCTTCCTTTAAACAGCTCTGGTTAAATGTAAGATACTCCGTGATTGGTTGGTGATACACACATACACATATTAAATTTTATATATATAGATTTGACTATGGGATTAGTAATGGGGGCATTTAATTGACACATCTTCATTACTAACCCCCCATCTTCATTACTTACCCCCCAACTATTACCCCATATGCCGCTGCTACAGGGCAGTGGGAAGAGAGAGACTATGTGCCGAAATTGGCGCATCTGTAAGATGCGCAATTTCTGGGGCGGCTGTGAGCTGGTGTTTGTAGCCAGGGGGCGGCCAATATCCATGGCCCCTTCCAAGGCTATGAATATCAGTCCACAGCTGTCTGCATAGCCTTTTATGGCTATTAATTATAGGGGGACCCCACATTGTTTTTTTGTGGGGTTCTCCTATTTTAATAGCCAGTAAAGGCTAAATATACAGCTGTGGGCTGATATTAATAGCCTGGGAAGCTCCATGGGTATTACCTGCTTCCCAGGCTATAAACATCGGCCTCAGTCGCTGGATTTCCCACTCTGGACTGGAAAATTGCACGGGAGCCCACACCATTTTTCCAAAAAATAATGTTTTAATACTTAAATACATTTACAGTAACCTGTACACATACGATACTAATTGTATTTGTCACACACATCTATATAGCTACCTATTCTGTATGTATTTACTGTATGTAAACCATCTATTCTATCCTTTTCTGATATCTATCTATTGACCTATCTATCTAACATATTATATATAAATATATATATATATATTTATATATATTTTTATGAAGAATATTTAGATTTAAAACGATGTGTAAATGACAGAGAACTGCTGTATGTAAAAGCTCATGATAAAAACGCATTGCAGTCTGATAGCAATCGCACTGCATTCTGATGTAAATTATTATTATTATACATTTATATAGCGCCATTTATTCCATGACGCTTTACATGTGAAAAGGGGAAATATAGACAAGTACAATAAACATGTGCAAGACAAGGGACACACAAGTACAGAAGGAGAGAGGACCCTGCCCGCGAGGGCTCACAGTCTAGGAATGGGTGAGGATAAACTAGCAGAGGGTAGAGCTGGTTTTGCGGTGGTTCAGTAGACTGAGGATCATTGCAGGCTGTAGGCTAGTTGGAACAGGTGGGTCTTCAGGTTCTTCTTGAAGGTTTCCGTTGCTGGTGAGTCTGATGTGTTGCTGCAGAGAGTTCCAGAGTATGGGGGAAGCACGGGAGAAGTCTTGTATGTGGTTGTGGGAAGAAGAGATAAGGGGGGAGTAGAGAAGGAGGATCGAAGTTTGCGTGCGGGTAGGTACCGGGAGACCATGTCACAGATGTATGGAAGAGACAGGTTGTGGATGGCTTTGTATGTCATGGTTAGGGTTTTGAACTGGAGCCTCTGTGCAATAGGAAGCCAGTGAAGGGCTTGGCATAGGGGGGATGCTGGGGAATAGTAGGGAGACAGGTGGATTAGTCGGGCAGCGGAGTGTAGGATGGACTGGAGTGGAGCCAGAGTGCTGGAGAGGAGGCCAGAGAGTAGGAGGTTGCAGTAGTCGAGGCAAGAGATGATAAGAGCGTGCACTAGTGATTTGTGGTTTCATGGTTGAGGAATGCACGGATCCGGGAAATATTTTTGAGTTTGAGGTGGCAGGAGGAGGCAAGGGCTTGGATATGTGGTTTGAAAGAGAGGGCAGAGTCAAGGATCACACCAAGGCACCGAGTGTGCGGGACTGGGAAAGCGAGCAGCCATTGACATTGACAGAGAGGTCTGGTGGAGGGGGAGAGTGAGATGGAGGAAAGATGATGAATTCTGTTTTGTCCATGTTCAGTTTGAGAAAGCGAGCAGAAAAGAAGGCTGAGATACCAGACAGACATTGTGGGATTTTGGTCAGTAAGGAGGTGAGGTCAGGTCCAGATAGGTAGATCTGCATGTCATCGGCGTAGATGTGATACTGCAAACCATGGGATTCTATGAACTGTCCCAGGCCGAAGGTGTAGATGGAGAAGATTAGGGGTCCTAGGACTGAGCCTTGAGGAACACAGACAGGGGACGAGGTGAGGAGGTGGTGTGTGAGAGGGAGACACTAAATGTTCGGTCTGTTAGGTATGATGAGATCCAGGATAGGGCCAAGTCTGAGATGCCAAGAGATGCGCCAATTGTGGGGCTGCTGCAGCCTGGTATTTTTAGGCTGTTGAGGGCCAAAATCCATGGGCCTTGACAGTCTTTTAATACCAGGCTGCAGCAGTCTGCTTTTTACTTGGCTGGTTAACAAAAATAGGGGGACCCACACCATTTTTTTTTTCAAGGGATCCCCTATTTTTGTTAACCAACCAAGATAAGCATACTGCTGTGGCCTGGTATTATCAGGCTTGCAAGGTTCATGGATATTGGATCCTTAACAGCCTAAAATACCAGGCCTCAGTAGTCTGCTTCATCTGGCTGGTTAACAAAAATAGGGGGGACCCCATGCCATTTTTTTTAGGGGATCCCTATTTTTGTTAACCAACCAAGATAAGCAGATTGCTGTGGCCTGGTATTATCAGGCTTGCAAGGTTCATGGATATTGGATCCTTAACAGCCTAAAATACCAGGCCTCAGTAGTCTGCTTCATCTGGCTGGTTAACAAAAATAGGGGACCCCACGCCATTTTTTTTTCGAGGGGATCCCCTATTTTTGTTAATCAGTTCACTTCAGGTTAGCCGGGATTCCCTCTGACGTCATCGATGCTGTGCGGTGTCCCCGGCTGACCTGAAGTGAAAGTGGGAAGCAATCAATTAAGCTTCCCACACTAATCACTTCCTCTCCTGTCAGCCAGGAGAGGAGATGATTCATTCCGGGGTTTACTGCGAGGCTGGCAGCATTAGCTGCGGTACGTGCAGTAAACATTAACCCTTTCAGAAGAATTACATCGGGGACCTGACTGAACACCAGATAGGTAAGAATAATGTTGCTTTATTATTTTTATTTTTATTACAGGAGAACAAGGGAATCGAGGATTAACTGTACAATAAAAGATGGTTAAAAACTGCGTGATTATTTCATTAAAATGATTTTTAATTAAAGTGTGTGTGTTTTATTTCATACAATCGGATTAATAATTGATAGTTGTCTAATTGACAGCTCTCAATTATTAACCTGGCTTAAAGTCACCTTCCAATAGCAAGGTGGCTTTAACCCATTATTAACCCATTTGCCACCGCTGCAGGGCAATGGGAATAGACGGGCTAAGTGCCAGAAAGGGCGAATCTAATTATAGATTTGCCTTTTCTGGGGTGGCTACTAACCAGCCTCGCAGTAAACCCCCGAATGAATCATCTCCTCTCCTGGCTGACAGAAGAGGAAGTGATTAGTGTCGGAAGCTTAATTGATTGCTTCCCACTTTCACTTCAGGTCAGCCGGGGACACCGCACAGCATCAGTGACGTCAGAGGGAGTCCCGGCTGACCTGAAGTGAAAGTGGGAAGCAATCAATGAAGCTTACCACAGTAATCAGTTCCTCTCTGTCGCCGGGAGAGGAACTCATTCATTCGGGAGCTTACAGCTGAGCAGGCAGCATTAGCTGCGCTGCTTGGCTGAAAGCTAGTTAACCCTTTGTGAAGGATTACAGCGTGGGACCTGACAGAGCGGCGGATAGGTAAGAATAATGTTGTATTATTATTTTTTCTTTATTAAAGGAGAGCAAGGGCTTCGCAAGGATAAACAGTTAAATAAACAATCAAAAAAATGTGTATTTATTTCATTAAAATTATTTATTCTTCATGTGTGTGTGTTTTTTTAATTTCCTTCAATAGGATTAATAATTGATAGTTGTCAAATTGACAGCTCTCAATTATTAACCTGGCTTAAAGTCACCTTTCAATAGCAAGGTGGCTTTAACCCATTATTAACCCATTCGCCACGCTACAGGGCAATGGGAATAGACTGGCAAAGTGCCAGATTATAGATTTGCCTTTTCTGGGGAGGCTGAGGGCAGATGTTAGTAGCCAGGGGGGGCACAAAATAAATGCACCCTCCCTCGGCTATTATTATCTGCCCCACTCGCTGGCTTTGTCTGTCTGGTTCAGAAAATAGCGTGGGAGCCACGCATTTTTTTTCAACGAATTTACACCTTTAATTAACCCCTAGCTGTATGAAATTTTGCACACATACACTCATGTAATTGTTAGTGAAAACCATATATCAAACTACATGAAATTACATGGTTAACTGTATGTAAACCATGTGTCATTTCACGTCGGGTGGTTCTGTAATTTCACAAAAGATGGCAATTGAATAAGCGGCTATTTTACTATGTAGAAGTGTATGAACTATAAATATATGTATATATATATGTCACAATGACATGTATATATATATATATATATATATATTCTATGTGTGTATATCTAGTGTTTACAAGGAAAGAAAGGGTTTATTTTAATTCCTATATTTCTGTCCCATTGACTTGCATTGGTTTCAGGTATCGGAATCGGCGATACCCGATACTTTTTGGGTATCTGTCCGATCCAATCCGATATTTCATGATATCGGAAAGTATCGCTCAACACTACACAGGAGAAAGCCAACTCCTCCACCACATTTGTTGCTGGGATGAGGGGAGCCAGGTTTCAGTGATGGCAAGGAAGGAGAGTTTGTTGGTGATAAAGAGGTGTTATACTATTGTAGGAACTCGAGGATTCTGATAGCGTGGGGCAATGAACAATCAGAGACGGGTTTCTTTGAATGCAAATAGTGTATTTGTGAAGCAGCAAAACACCCAAAAACAATATACAAACAACCCGTAGTGACATGCAATGAAACGAGTCCATATATATACAAGTCCAGTTATATGAGTCCAGATATATAAGTCCTTGAACCTCTATAGCAAGGGCGGTAAGGTTCTTACGACGGAGTCCTCACACAAATGTGCACATAAGGTAAGTCTGATGCACAGGTAACGTGGCTGGATTCACACACTGCTGGTGTATGAAGAGTCAGATCCAGGTATGCAGTAGACACAGGGAGGTCCAGGAACAAGTTAATCTCAGTTGTGGCATAATTCAGTGAAGTCCAACAACAAGTTCATATGTAAGTAATATTCCAGTAACAGTTCCAACAGCTCTCACCGGAGGGAGTGAACGAAGGGTTAAACAGCAACACACAGTTCAGAAACACAGTTCTTACCAGATGGAGTGAACCAAGGGTAAATTCTAAAGTTAACAGGTTAGTGATAACACAGTAAGTGCAGCTTACATATGCAGAGAATGTCCAGAGCCATGGGTAGAAGCTGCTGTAGCTGAGAAACACCTGAAGATTACGGGAGAGTGCATAACAGGTTAATACACAAAAGATCTGGGGGAACAAAGCAGCTGGGTTGCAGGGAAACGGAAGCAGAATACTCCAGCAAGGAAGCCAGCACCTGAGCCGGGTTTTAAACAAACGAACAGGAAGTAGGGCACACAAAACAGCAAACTCCATTTTAACAAATGGCAAAATCATTGACAAAGTTACCTAGAAAACCCGGAATACTGACATTACTCCCCCCCTAAAGATGGCCTCCGGACTGTCCTGGACCAGGCCTGTCGGGTATCTCCGATGAAACTGAGCAATCTTCAGAGGCGCATTGATGAAACTTACTGGTTCCCAAGAATCATTTTCAGGAGAGTAACCTTGCCATTTAACTAGATACTGAAGCCGGTTTCTATGAAGTCTCGAATTGGAGGAGGGGGAGATACGATATGTCCCTGAAACGTGTTAGGAGAGACTGGTTTTAATAAGGAAACATGAAATACTGGGTGTACCTTTAAAGTCCGTGGTAGCTTCAATCGACAGGCAACAGCGCTCACAATCCAGTGATCTTGAATGGACCGATGAATTTCTGTCCCAGTTTCTGCGAAGGAACACCCAATTTTAGATTATTGGTGGACAACCAAACCGAGTCTCCTACCTTATACATAGGTGCTGGTTTCCGGAATCTATCGGCCGACTTCTTGTAACACTCCTGTGCTATGGTCAGGGATTCCTTCAAAACTTCAAGATTACGTTGCAATGCCGTCACTCTGTTTCAACCGCTGGTACCGAAATAGCAACCGGAGACCTAGGCAAAATACTTGGATGATAACCCAGATTGGCAAAAAAAAGGCGTTACCTTCGTAGAACTGCTTTGGGAGTTGTTGTACGAAAATTCCGCTAAAGGAAGTAGCTTCAGCCAATCGTCCTGCAAATGACTGACGTAACAGCGTAGATATTGCTCCAAGGTTTGATTTGTCCGTTCGGTCTGCCCGTTGGTCTGAGGATGGTATGCAGAAGACAAGCAAACATTAATGTGGAGCGCAGAACAAAATCCTTTCCAAAATCTAGAGGTAAATTGTATTCCCCGGTCAGAAATGATCTCATCTGGTACCCCATGCAGCCGGGAAAATATTCTGGATAACTAGATCTACTGTCTCTGTAGCTGAGGGAAGACCAGCACACGGAATGGAATGAGCAGCTTTCGTTTAAACGATCTACTACCACCAAAATAGTATTTTTACCGCCAGAGGTGGGTAAGTCCACAATAAAGTCCATCGAAATAGACCCCAAGGGCGAGACGGTACAGGTAGCGGTTTAAGAAGACCAGTAGGTGAAACGCAAGGAATCTTGTACCGGGCACAAACCTCACAAGAGCGGACATAGTCATTCACATCCTTCAAGCAGGTAGGCCACCAAAAAGAATGAGTTAACAATTCCTGCGTCTTCTGTACCCCCTATGACCAGCCAATATAGAGTCGTGGACCAATTTGAGAACTCAAAGTCTTACAGCCTCTGGGACATAAATACATCGATCTCTAAGCCACACACCATTCCGAAGGACAAGATTCACGTTGTCAGGTGGAGCCGCAAGAAATACGTCACCGTCATAGGCCAGCTTGATCTCCTGCCACAAGTCCCGGTTCCAGAGCACTCCAACGAAATTGGCCTCAGACAAGATGGTCTTAGACGGGGTCCCAGGCACGGAATCCACTGTATGGATTCGGGATAATGCGTCAGCTTTCCCATTACGTGAACCTGGGCGGTACGAAATAATAAAATTAAACTGGTTCAAGAACAAACTCCACCTAGCTTGTCGAGGAGAAAGACACCTGGCAGACTTAAGGAATTCCAAATTACGATGATCCGTGAGTACTACTACCTGCTGAGTTGCCCCCTGCAAATGGTGTCTCCATTCCTTAAAGGCAGAAATAATTGCCAAAAGTTCCTTATCTGCCACATCATAGTTCAGTTCTGCAGAAGATAACCTACGAGAGAAGAAGGCAACGGGTGCAGCAAACCTTTGTCTCCGGTACGTTGTGAGAGGATAGCTCCCAATGCAAAGTCAGACGCGTCCACCTCCGCGATAAAAGGCAGTGCAGGATCCGGATGCATCAATATTGGAGCCGTGGTAAAACAACCCTTCAGGCGATCAAGGACTTCCTGAGCTTGCGAAGACCATACAAACTTCTTCCCTTCTTGGTGAGGAGAGTGATGGGACGGACAAATTTTTGTAAAGTTTCAGATAAACGTCTATAAAAGTTAGCAAAGCCAATGAATCGTTGTACCTCCTTAATGTTTCCTGGTACCTGCCAGTCCAAGATTGCCTGGATCTTGCTGGACTCCATATTCAATCCCTGAGGCGAAATAATATAGCCTAAAAATTGAATTTCAGAACAATGAAACTCACACTTTTCGGGTTTGATGTACAAATGATTATCTCTCAAAGTCTAAGCACGGTTTTGACATGTTCCTGATGTTCCTTTAAGGAGTCAGAAAAGATTAAAATGTCATCGAGGTAAATTACCACATATTGGTCCAATAAATCCCTGAAAATATCGTTGGCTAAATGTTGAAAAGCAGCAGGAGCGTTACAGAGTCCGAATGGCATCACTAAATATTCAAATGTCCATACCGCATCTAAAGCTGTCTGTCATGTATAGTGTACAGTTCCTATAGCGTCTTGTGCTTGGGTGCGAGGAAAACACAGGAGACATAGGTTGAAATGAAATGACTTGTATTACTTCATACAAGCATGCTGAAAAGTTCACACAGTTTGCAGGAACAGCGACAGGAGACACAGCAGGCCAGAGTAACTTCAAGCACTACAATAAATCTCCAAAGCAGGTTCAGGATCTCTTCTCTGTACCGTAATTCCTCTGCAAACATGGATTCACCAAACAGCAGGTTTCCAGAGTCCAAAAGTGTTCCAAAGTTCCTCAGTAGGGAATAGCTGGAGTACAAGTCCAAGGCTTCCAGGAGTCAGGTCACAGACTGACTGAGGCTTGATTCAGGAGCACTGATTGTTCAGCTGAGGCTGCTTAAGAAGCAAGAGGGAAGAATCAGGGCGGGAAAATGAAAACTGGAAACTCCATATTAACTGAGGGCAAGAGCTGCAGAAAGACAGAAAGCAAAATGGCCGACGGAAAACTGAGTTTCAAGGAACATGTCAACAGAGACAAAGAACCTTACATTACTCCCCCCTTAGGGACAACCTCCGGATGACCTCAGACCAGGCTTGTCAGGGTACCTCTGATGAAACTGGCGGAGCAGGCGAGGAGCATTTACATTATTGACTGGTTCCATGAGTTGTCCTCCACTGGGTAGCCCTGCCATTTAATCAAATATTGCAACTGATTTCTGTACAACCTGGAATCTAGAATCCTTTCCACCATAAATTCTTCCTGACCATCGACCAGCACTGGGTCAGGGCAAGGAGAAGAACGTCCAGGAAACGTATTGGGTGTTGCAGCCTTTAGTAGGGATACATGAAAGACAGGGTGGATTCTCATAGTTCTGGGCAGTTGAAGACGACAAGCAACAGCACTTATAATCTTATTGATCTTATAAGGTCCAATGTACTTATGTCCCAATTTAGACGATGGAATCTTTAATTTAAGATTTCTGGTTGACAGCCAGACCAAATCTCCTACCTTGAAAGCTGGTGCAGGTTTACGAAATTTATCTGCTGCTTTCTTGTACTTTTCCTGAGCCAATTCTAGATTTTCCTTTAGAAGATCCATATTCTTTTGTAAGAAGTGATTCTTTCAGCCACTGCCGGCAAGGGCGTATCTATGGGAAATCGAGGAAGAATGTTAGGATGATAACCTAGATTGGAGTAAAAAGGAGACTGCTTAGTGGAGGCGCTCTGAGAGTTGTTATAAGAGAACTCAGCCAGTGGAAGTAGATCCACCCAATCATCCTGTAGGTGGCAGATAAAACAGCGGAGATACTGCTCCAGGGTCTGATTGGTTCATTCTGTCTGTCCATTAGTCTGGGGATGAAAAGCAGAAGAAAGGTTTACTTTAATGTCCAATGCTGCACAGAAATTTTGCCAAAACTTTGAAGTGAATTGCACCCCTCGATCCGAAATGACCTCATCCGGTACTCCATGTAAGCGAAAACACATTCTTAATCATCAAGTCTGATGTCTGTTTTGCAGTGGGTAAGCCGACACAAGGGATAAAATGAGCTGCCTTTGTTAGACGGTCAACCACCACTAGAATGGTGTTCTTCCCTTGAGAGGTTGGTAACTCCACAATGAAGTCCATAGAAATGGATCCCCACGGGCGGGACGGGGTGGGAAGAGGTTGCAACAGACCAGTTGGTGAGGAGCGAGGTGTTTTGCATCTTGCACAGACTTCACATGAAGTGACATAGTTTAAGACATCTTTCCTGTAAGTGGGCCACCAAAAGAAACGAGAAAGAAATTCTTGTGTCTTTAGAATTCCCTATGCCCGGCTATCTTGGAATCGTGGATGAGTTGCAATACTCTCAATCTGACTGTTTCAGGTATATACAGACGTTGTCCCTGAATCCACACACCATTCTTAAAGACAAGACTTACGTCCCTTGGGGGTTGAGCCAACAAAGAATCCGCATGGTATGCTTCCTTGATGTCCTTAAGTAGGTCTTGATTATGAATCACTCCAGGAATCTAGAGTCAGGAAGAATAGTCTTAGGAGGAGTAAGTGGACGTGTCTCTGCTGAATGAATCCTAGAGAGTGCATCAGCCTTTCCATTGCGCGATCCTGGTCTATAAGAGAATGATAAAATTAAATTGGTTTAGGAAAAGATTCCAGCGAGCCTGGCGAGGAGTCAGGCACTTAGCGACCTGATAAATTCAAGGTTACGATGGTCTGTCAGGACGACTATTTGCTGTGCAGCTCCCTGAAGAAGGTGTCTCCATTCCTTGAAGGCGGCAATAATGGCCAACAATTCTCTATTGCCCACATCGTAGTTCCTCTCAGCCGAAGACAACTGCTGGGAAAAGAAGGCACAGGGATGCAAGACATTCTTCTCACCTGTTCTCTGAGAGAGTATAGCTCCAACGGCACAGTCTGAAGCATCCACCTCTATTATGAAGGCAAGCTCGGGTTGGGATGTACTAAGATAGGTGCGGTGGTAAATTTATCCTTTAAACAGGAAAATGCTTCCTGAGCTTGCGGGGTCCAGGAGAACCTAGACTGTTTCCGGGTAAGTTGGGTGATAGGTGACACTACCTCAGAAAAATTCTTAATGAAACGTCTATAGAAGTTGGCAAACCCGATGAAACCTGCACCCTTCACATTCCTAGAATTGGCCAATCCTTGATGGCTTGGGTCTTGCTTCCAACCATACTAATACCCTTGCGTAGATAGTACATACCCAGAAATTGAATTTGGTCCTATGGAATTCACATTTTTCAAGTTTGATGTAGAGATGGTTTTGTTTAGGCGTTCTAAGGACCATTCTCACATGTCCTGATGTTCCTTGTGGAGTTAGAAAAAATTAGAATATCATCCAGATAAATCACCACAAATGTATCTAGGAGATCCCTGAAGATATCATTCACGAAGTGTTGGAAAGTGCTGGGGCGGAAATCAGACCAAAAGGCATAAACTAGATATTCAAAGTGTCCATAGCGTGACCTGAAAGCAGTCTTCCATTCATCCCCGGTCTAATACGGACCAAGTTATAGGCCCCACGGAGATCCAGTTTAGAGAAAATTTTGGCATGCCGCACCTCCTCCAACAATTCAGGGATTAAAGGCAATGGATAACGTTTCTAATAGTAACCTTATTGAGTTCCCTATAGTACTATGCAGGGTCTCAGAGATCCATTCTTTCTTCTTCACAAAGAAGATGGGTGCACCTGCGGGAATGAAGAGGGGCGTATGAAGCCCTTGGCTAAATTTTTCGTCTATATAATCCTTCAAAGTTTTAGCTCGGGCCCCGCTAGGTGGTAGATCTTACCAAAGGTATCTCGGCCCAGGCAATAATTCAATTGGACAATCATATGGACGGTGAGGAGGAGAAGCTGATCAGCGGCTTCTTCTTGTCACATAAATCCACATAAGTATCAAGCAGAGACAGCATCGGGAGGTTAGCACGGATGCATGTTCAGGCGTTCAAGGATCCAAATGAACAACAGTCCAACGAAAAATAGGAACAGCATCAAAATCCAGGTGAAGTATGCAAGTCTTTATTCAGCCACCATAAAATTACGACGTTTCGGCCATTTTTTTTGAAAGGCCTGAAAATGGCCGAAACGTCGTATTTTATGGTGGCTGAATAAAAGAATAAATCCACATAGTCCTGGTATACAGCTGGTAGTTCAGGGACTGACATGGTTCCTTTAGGAACAGAGCAAGCTGAAACTCCTTGACTCATCTGTTTTCTCCGGAAAGTGTTAATTCCTTGGTCTCCCAGTTAATCGTAGGATTCTGCGCCTGCAGCCATGGTAGCCCTAGAATAATGGGAAAGTGGGGGAGAAGAGATAAGCATAAAAGACATTTTCTCCTGATGATCTTTACCCATAAGGACCCTCAAAGGCGCTGTTTCTTGATCCACTGGTCAGAAGTCAGTAGAGAGCCATCCACAGTCTCCATCTGTACTGGAGTAGCCTTCTTCACTGAACGTATCCCTGTTTCAGAGCAAAGGAGATATCCATAAAATTTCCACTTGCTCCTGAGTCGATCATAGCAAGCAGACACCCAGACTGAGGTCAACCCAGGTTTGATGGAAAGGAAGCAATGAGAATTGTTTCTTTTAAACTCGCTGGGACACCGCTGAGGAAACTTGAAAAAATTGGCAGGCGTTATACCGTCATCGTCCCCAGAACTAACAGGTTAAGTCCGAGAAAATCAAGATCTCTTGCAGCAGATCTCTCGGGAGCCTGGGCTCGGACATGACAGAGCTCCTCTCGCAACAGTACATTTAATGGCCCGCTGCGAGCTTACGAGAACGGCGGGGCAGTTTAAATGAAGTGCCCTGCCCTTCCACTTAGAAACATAGATTTTCCTTTTATATGTTTTTTGCGTGCATCACTACCCCGCTTTGTAAAGAGTCCCCCTGCATGGGTTTTAGGTTGGTTCCCTTGTGGGTCTATCAAAGGTTCCTTAGCTGAGGAGGGAGGAGAAAAGGTTAGTGCGATTTATTTTCGAACCATCTCTTTTTGCTGCGTTCGTCAGCGAGCATCAATCGGATACAAAGTTATAAAGTCACCTAACGCAGTGGGGGGCGGCAGGGGGAAGGGTTTTCCTTACAGTGGAGAAAACCTTTCCGAAAAATAGATTTTTTTAGGGAAGTGTCCCAAGTGGCTCAAGAGCCCATCTCCCGAAATCCGGGCATATTCGGCTACTGAACGTTACCTTGGCTCAAAGTTAACATGGCTGTTCAGCTGTTGCACCTCGATTGGGTCATCAAACACCTGCCCCTTGGCTGAAAAAAAGCATCAAGGTGATTCAAACAATCATCCCAGTCTCAATCAGAGGGTTTGCCCACTTAAAGCCTTATTGGTAAGAACCCTGATTATAGTAAGCACTTTGGATCGTTCAGTGGGAAATTGTGAAGCATGTGCAGAGAAAAAAAATAAATTGCATTGATTAATAAACCCCTGATTTCTCACGTTCACGCCAAAACGAAAAGGAGGTATTTGGGGATCCCAGAACTTGGGGGGGTTTTGGCAGGGGGGCCTCGTTCCTCAGAGCCTCAATCCGGCTCGCAATTCCCGGGTAGTCTGTCAAACACTTAAAAATTATGATTAGTGAGGTCCGTAGGCTTGCAAAACGGGTTTTTAAAGTTTACATCTGAAAGGGTTTTGTATCGTCACCCCCAAAATTTTTCCTTTTAAAAGCGGGCCTCCCTCTTCCAATCTTTTAAGGCAGAAAGGGCTGGAAGGAGAAGGGAAAAGGGGAAAAAAAAAAAAAAAACAAATTTTTTTCCCCGTGGTAACCCCCCAAGAAAATTTTTTTGGGAAAAATGCGTCCCCCTGAAAAGGTTTTGTGAGAAGTAAAAAACCACTGTATCACAAAGGGGTATTAAAGGACTCGATATCCCCAGTCACAGGGGGAACGGCTTTCCCCCAGACCCAGCGACACTAAACTTTGGGCCCCCTAAATTTTTGTCATGAATTTTGAAAAAGTTCCTATAGCGTTTGTGTTGGGGGGTGCGAGGAAAAACAGGGGAAAAAGGGTTGAAAAAAAATGACTTTTTTTACTTCATACAAGCACCCCTGAAAAGTTACCACAGTTTGCAGGAAGGGGGACAGGAGACCCAGGGGGGCCCGAGTAAACTTCAAAAAACAAAATAAATCCCAAAAAAGGGGGGGTTTCAGGATCTCTTCTCGTACCAAAAATTCCTCTGCAAACGGGGTTAAAACCAAACAGCGGTTTTTTCCAGAGTCCAAAAGTGTTCCAAAGTTCCCCAGAAAGGGGAAGATGGGGCCCCAACCCAAAGGGCCCCTTCCGGAGTCAGGTCACAACGACGGGGGTTTTATTAAAAGGTCACGGGTTGTTCGGGGTGGGGCCCTTTAAAGGGAAAAAAAAGGGGAAAATCAGGGCGGGAAAAAGAAAATGGAAACTCCATTTTAAAATGGGGGGCAAGAGTGAAAAGACAAAAGCAAAATGGCCGGGGAAAAAAATGATTTTTAAAAGGAAATGTCAACAGAGAAAAGAATTTTCACTGTTTCCATTTTTTTCCCGGGGGCCCTATCGGAGTAAATTATACCCCGGGCGAAATCTAATTTGGTAAAAAATTTTTGGCCGGCGAACTCTTTCCGACAATTCCAGAATTAGGGGGGAAAGGGGACCCCAAAGAAAAGGGTTTCCTTATTTAAAAACCCGGGGGTCCAAAACGGTCTTAGAGTACCATCCCCCTTTTCCTTTCCAAAAAAAATAGGGGCTCCCCCCGGTGAAAAGATGGTCCCCGGAAAAACCCCTTTTGGAAAAAATTTCATCTATATTTTTGTTTGATTTTAATTCCCCGGGCCGCCAAGGGGGGGAAAAAAGGCCGAAAGGAAAAAGCAGCCCCCGGGGCAATTTTATGGGGGGGTCATAAAGGTTTTTTGTGGGGGAATTATCTGCCTTCCTTTTTTTACAAAGTCGAGAAAACCGATAAATTTTAAAGGGGGGAAAAGGCCTGTTTTTCACCTCTTTTCCCAATTCGGGGGAAATGGAGCCGGGGACAGTTGGGTGGAAAAGGAAAAAAGCACTTCGGGAGAAGGATATTCCTTGGGGGTTTCCCCCAAATTAAGTTTTGGATTTTGTGACCGTAACCCCGGGGGAAAACCAAAATTTTAGGGAAAAAAAAAGGGAAGATATTAACAGAAAAAAAAATGTTTCTTTTTGGTCTGGGGGGGGTCTTTTACTCCAGAAGCAGTATCCCCTTTTCCCCGGGCCCCCAAACCCCAAAGGGGAAACCCCCCCACCGTTTCCATAGTGATTTGGTTTTAACTCTTAGTTGTGTCCCCTTTGGAAAATTCCTTGGCAAAAGAAAGGGGAAATTTTCCTGAAATTCCCACCCCCCCCCAGATCTATCATGGGGGAACTTGATATCCAACGTTCTCCCCCCCGAAAATGGAAAAAGGGTGGAACAATTTTTGAATATTTCCCCCTTTTTTCTTTTTGGGGGAAATCGGCTCTTTTGGGGGAAAAAAACCCATCTAGATGTAGACTGGGGGCCCGAAAAACAGGTCTGTGTTATCTTTTTCCCACTACCGGGCCAAAACCCCTTTTTTTTCGCCCCCGGGGCATTTAGGACAATTGATTTTGGGGAATGGTCCATTGAACCCCAAAAAAAACATAAGCCTCACGGAGACCGGGTTTGCGGGGGTTCCCCTTTCTCTCACGTCTCGCAGTGAGTCCCCTTTTAAAAACCACCTCCGGCCTCTCGCGGGGTTTTTTTCCCGGGTTTCCCTGGACAAACAAGGAAAAATTTTTTGAAGCATTTACACGGGGCCCTTTTTTTTTTTCCCCCGTTCAGGGAAACCCCCTTTTTTTTCCCCCCATTTTGGGGGGTTTAAAACCAGGCCCTTTTTTTTAATTCTGACCACTGTCCCCCTTTTTTGGGGTTTTTTAATTGGAACGCTTTACGGATCTTTTGGGATTCGGATTGTTTTCTTTTTACATAAAATTTACTTCATGATGTGGTAAAAAATTTTTTTCAATATAACTTGGTTTAATTTTTTAAAAAAAAAGGAAATTTTTGGGAAAATTTTTTAAAAAAATTTTCCAAAATTTTCAAACTTTTTTTTAAAACCATTTTAAACAAAAAAGCTTTTCACAAAAAATTGTTAATAAAAAAACATTTCCCCATGTCTACTTTAAAATCAGCAAAATTTTTTAACCAAATTTTTTTTTTTTTTAAGTTAAAAGTTTCAAATTAAAACCCAATTTCCCCTTTTTCCAAAAAAAAATTTAAAAAAACCAATTTTTTTTTTGGGGGCCCCCCCAAATTTTTAAAAAAAAGGGGGGGACAATATGACAGAAAAAAACCCAAAATGACACCTTTAAAAAAAATGCACCCCTAAAAGGTTCAAAGCCAATTCAAAAAGTTTTTTCCCCCTTTGGTACTTCCCCCCAAAATTTTTAAACAATGTGGAAGGAAAAATGAACTTTTAAATTTTTTTTCCCCCAAAATTTTTTTTCAACAAAATTTTTTTTTAAATTTTGTCAAAGGGTTTTCAGGGGAAAATGAACCACAAATATTTTTGTACAATTTTTTCCAGGGGGACAGGGGTCCCCCTGTGGGGGAACCCCCTATTTGGGGGCGGGGGAGAGCTGGGAAAGGGGGAAAGCGCCTTTGATTTTTTTTTTGGGGGGAATTAGATTGGACGCATGCGCATTTTGGAGCCCCCCGGGGGGCCAAACAGGGGGGAAACCCCCCCAAGTCCCCCCCTTTAAAAATGGCCCCCCCAAAAGGAATTTCTCTAAATGGTTGTGAGAGTTTTTTAAAACCCAAAGGGGGTTCCCCCAAAAGGGTTTTTAAAAGTAGAGCTGAAAAAATTAAAAAACATTTTTTTTTTTCCCAAAAAAAAGATCTTTTCCCCCCTTTTTTTTTCCCCAAAGGTAAAAGGCCCCCCAAAATTATTGGCAATTAGTCCTGGTACGCTAAAAACCCCATATTTTTGGAAACCATTTTTTGGGGCATGGCAGAGCTGGGAAAAGGAAAAACAGCGAAAATTTATTTTTTTGGCGGGAAATTTTAAAATTTACGCCATGTGCATTTGGAAGCCCCGTTTTCCTAAACAGTGGAAACCCCCCCCAAGTGCCCCCCTTTTGGAAAAAGGGGCCCCCCCCAAGGAAAACTAAATGGGGGTTTTTAGAGTTTTTTAAACCCCAAGGGTTTACAAAAGGGGTTTAACGTGGGGCCCCTAAAAAAAAAAAACCCCTTTTTTTTTCCCCAAAAAAAGGGGTTTTTCACCCCAAAATTTTTTTTTTTCCCCAAAGGAAAAAAGGGGCCCCCAAAATTATTGGGGGAATTTTCCTGAGTACGCAAAACCCCCATTGGGGGTTTTTAAAATATTTTGACGCATGGCAGGCTCAAAAAGGGGGAAGGGGCCCCTTTTTTCCCCAAAGCAGACTTTAAAGGAAAAGGTCTGCGAGTGTCATGTCACTTTTTGGGAGCCCCTAAAGGCCCCAAACAGAAAAAAAAAACCCCAAGGCCCTTTTTTTGGAAAAAATTAAAACCCCCCCAAAAAAATTTTCTAGATTGGGGGCAGCACTTTAAACCCCCCAAAAGGGGGTTTCCCCGAAGTTTTTTAACTAGACCTTGAAAAAAAAAAAAATCAAAAATTTTTTTCCCCAAAAAGACCTTTTCCCCCCAAATTTTTTTTTTCAAAGGGGGAACAGGGGAAATAGGCCCCCCAAAATATTTTCATTTGCCGGGTCCCTGAATCCCATAGTGGGGGGGGAACCCACTTATCCCTTACTGCGATTTTTGGGGGCCAATACAAAAAAAAGGGAAAAATTGGTTTTCTTTTTTGCCCCTTTCCTCGTGGGGAAAATTGAATTAGTCGATTTTTTTCCCGATGGTGCGATTACAATCCCCTTTTATCCCCTTTTTATTTTAGTTTTGCACACATAAAAGATTTTTTTTTTTTGAAAATTTTTTGTAAAAATTTTTTTTGACCCCAAATTTTTTGAGAGCAAATTTTTTTCCCATTTGGCCCGCAGGTTTTCGTGGCTTATTTTTTGCGGACGAGCTGACGTTTTTTTTGGCCCATATTCGGGACAAGATGACTTTTAAAGGGTACCATGCTTTTTTAAAATATAAATTTTTGATCGCGTGTTATTGAAATTTTTTTCCCAAAGGGCGGTATGAATGATCCCGTTTGAAAAAAATTTTTACTACTTTTTTTTTTTTTTTTTTTAGGGTTTTCAAAAAAGGGGTTAAGGGGGTTTTATGCTTTAAATAGAAGGATTTTACGGACTGGAAACCCCAAAAAATTTTTTTTTTTTTTTTTTTTTTATTAAAATTTTTTTTAAAAAAAATTTTTTTTAACTTGCCCCCTTTATGGGATTTTCCCACTTTTTTTTACTTTTTATTGCAGTTACAAGCTTTGAAAATGCCCCCAGCATTGCAATGCATTTCCCATGGGGAAACCCGCTGTAGCATGAGCAGCGTTTTCCCCGACCCTTAGATGACCCGGAGTTGTCATAAAAACCCCCCCGGGGTAAAAAAAAGGGGAAAGGACGGGCCCTGCAAAAACTTTTCGGGGCGCCGATTTAGGCGGGGAGGGAGGCCCCGACCCCTGCCCCCCCCCCAAAAAGCCTGCCCCCCGGCCCTGGGATGCACAGTCAGGGGTTAACACCAGGGGCAGGGGGCCCCCCCGCCCTTTGGCTGTCATTTCGGGAAGCCTGGCCACGGCAGCCCCGGGCTCCTCACTGATCGCGCGGGGAAAGGGCTGAAATTTCGCTTCTCCTGCGCGTCGCGTTTTGTTTGGTCTTTAAATTTGCTGACCAAGCACAGGCTGGGGTGGGGGGACCGGGGCAAAGGCCCCGCACCGCTTCCCCGGGCCTGCACTGCTAAAAATGCGTCGGCACTGATCTACCACTCCCGTTTTACCCAAAGGGTAATCAAAGGCATGGGGTTCAAGTCCGTCCGGCCCCCGGGGAACGAAAACCCGGGGCCAGACGACTGTGCACCCCCTTTGGGGTTTTTAAAGGGGGTTTTTTAAACGGATATAAATCAAACACAGTGCTTAAAAAAAATTAAACCCCCTGGGGGACTCGAACGGCTAGCTCATCCTTGATTGCATTGACAAACCCTTCTAAAGTTTGGTAATAAAGCTTTTTTTCCCCCCACTGGGGTGTCCCCCAAAAAAACCTTTTTTAAAAATTTTAAAAAATTCATGACGACCTTTTCCCCCCCTGGCGAAGGGAAAAAAAAAGGCAATTCGGGGTAGCACGGCGGTTGGATCATCGAACATTTGCGCCATGGCGCCAAAAATTTTTCCCCCAAAAATTATTTGGGGGGTATCGTGCTTTCAACCAAAAGACCCCCCCAAAAGCCAGTCCCTCGGTTTTAAACAAAAAAAAAATAAAAAGAACCCTTAATCATCAGACCAGAATAAGGCATTACATCAAAAAATAATATGCATTGATTAAAAAAACCCACAATTTTTTTCCCCCCACCAAAAAACCGAAGGGGAGGCAATTTTGGCATACGGTGGATAAAGTAGGCCTAGGAAAGGGGCATCCAGGACTTCTAACCAAGTACATAGTCTTGGGACCCCCCCAAAAACCCCCTGTGCATTGGGGTTTAAACCCCCAAGATTTTCCAAGTCTAAATCTGTTTGGGTGTCACCGCCCCCCCCCTGCAAAAAGGGGAGTTAACTATGGTGAAACATTTTTGTCTGCCTTTTGTCCCCGGGTCTTTGGGGCCCCACAAACCCCCCCTTTTTTTAGGCGGAGTTCCTTTATACTATTTTGGGAAAAACTCGGGGTTTTCCCCTGATAGCGGGGGGTTTAACAATCAGAGACGGGGTTTTTTTTTGAATGCAAATAGGAAATTTTAAAAAACGCAAAACCCCAAAAACAATGCGTAATCAGGAGGGGGGGAAAACAAGTTAATCCTTTGGGGGCAAATTCAGTAAGTCCAAAAAAATTTTTCCTATTGAAAAACCCAGAACATTCCAACAGCCCCAAACCGGGGGATAAAAAAAAGGGGGTTTAAACACAACACATTTTTTCAGAAACACAGTTCTTACCAATGGAGTAAAACCAAAAGTGTAAAATTCCAAAGTCAACAGGTTATGAAACACAGTAAGTGCAGCTTACCCATCAGAGTTTCCTGACCCAAAAGGGGAGAAGCTGCTGTAGCTGAAAACACCTGAAGATAACCTGGTTTTTCATCTCCCGGAAATACACAAAAATCGGGGGGAACAAAAAAAATGGGTTGCCCGGAAACGGAAGCAAAAAAACTCCCGCAAGGAAGCCAGCACCCGAGCAGGTTTTAACAAACAAAAAGGGGAATAGGGCAAAACCCAAACACCCAAAATTAAAATTTTTAAAAAAGGGCAAAAAAATTGACAAAGTTTTCCAAAAAAACCCGAAAACTGACAAGAGGGGGTGGATAAGCAAAAGCTTTTTTCAGACAGAGCGTGCGTTTTCCCAAACTCCAGGAAGGGGCCGGGGTTTGGGGGGGGGGTGGGGGGGAAAAGGATAGGTTTCATGGGGGGTTTTTAAAAGTTAGAGGATCGGGCAGGATGTTAAAAAATTTTTTTTGGGGGGAAACGTTGAGGGGGGCCAGGATTTTTTGGATCCCCCCACAATGAGGAGAAGGCCCAGTGTTTTGAAGGGGGAAAAAGGGTAGGGCCCGAAAAAGGGGCCCTTTTTTGCTGGGAAAAAGGATTTTAGGGAGGAACAAACTGAGGAAGAGTGAGAAGACTGGGAGGATGGAGGGGAAATGACTAGTTCCCTTTTTGGGTGGGGGTTACAAAATTAGGGAAAAATAAAGTAGTAGGAGGTAAAAAAAAAAAGCCGAAACATTTTTAGTGTTTTTTTTGCCGTTACCCCTTAAAAGTCAAAATTTTCCCCCCCAATTCTACCAATTTGAGAAGGGATAATTAGAAAAAAAAAAAAACCATGCAATTTACATGGGGCTTCAGGAACAAGGGGAAAACGTTTGGGAAAAATTTTTGGGGGGCATACCTGTGGGGGGCAGAAGAACATCTGGTCAATGGTGAAAATGACAATACTGAGGGGTGATGATGGGGCCCAAAAAAAAATTTTAGAATTTTTGTCTAAAATTCCCCCTTTGAATAATGAAATCTGTAATTTGAAAGATGGGGAAATTTTAAATAGAAAGGGGGTGAACCCCCTGGTACTGAAATAGTCACAAAGGGGCAAACAGGTGTGAGTGGAAAAAGGGGGGGTTTCGCCCAAAAGGCCCCGATGCACCAAAGTTAAGCAAAGGTCATAAAAGGGAATGGGTTTTTCAGACCACCAGATATGTGGTTTAAAAAAAGAGGGAAAGGGTACAAAAAAGGACACAAGAAAATGGGGGAGCAAGCAACAAAACAATGTAAAACACCCGGGGGTTTAGGAACAAGGGAAAGCGGTGAAAAAAATTTAGGGAAAAAAAACCAAAAAACAATAATTTACATGGGGGAAATTTAGGAACAAGGGGAAAAAAGGGGGGAAAAAATTTAGGATGCATACCCAGGACAGAAGAACATCTTTGGGCAGATGGTTTTATGCCCAAAAATGTAGGAGTGATGATGGGGCCAAAAAACCCTTTTTAGAAAATTTTTGTCAAAAATTTCCAAAAAATATAAATTTTAAAAAAAAAAAAAACAATGCAAAAACACATGGGGGGATTTTGGGAAAAAGGGAAACGGGGGAAAACAGGAGTGCAAAACCCTTTGGGGGGGAAAAAAACATCTTGGCAATAGGGGATATGACAAACGTAGGAGTGACGATGGGGCCAAAAAAGCATTTTTTGAATTTTATCAAATTTTGATTTGAAAAAAATTTAAAACTTTTAATTTTTAAAGATGAAATTTGAAATAAATGGCGCAACTTGTCTGGGGCAACCCATGGTACGAAAAAATGGGGGACTAAGGACAATCCCGCTGATGAAAAAAAGGGGAATGCTAGGTGTGAAAAATGGAATTTTTAAACGCAAAAAATACCGCATGACTAGATTGACAAAACAGGTTTGGGCAGATTCAAAGTCGCCGACTTTTGCCAAAGTCGGGTTTTTTTACCGAAACCCCCCCCCCTAAACACTGTACCTTCTGATACACTATCGTTTTTTTGCTTTTTTTATTACATCAAATCCTACTAAGTGAGCTCTTTCTGACCCCGGGAAATAAAAACAAGATTTAAATTTTCCCCCCCCACCGTATACGCGCCCCTTAAAAAAGTCCCGTAACGCTCTTTTTTTTCGGTGAGATCCATATTAAGGGGGCCTGGTGTGACTCCGAATAAACTAAATTTTAAAATTTTTCCCAACCTAAAACCTTCGCTCCCCATACTACCATGAACGCCGGTTTTTTTTGGAATTTTCCCCCAAAAATAACGAAGTTTTTGGGGGAAAAATGCGGACGTGGGCGGGGGGCCAGTGGACTGATGGAGGTGGAGGGGGGGCACTGCGGAGTCCCAAAAAACACAATAGCACCAAGGGAGGGGTGAGCCGATATCTCGTTCCAAAGGGGCTGGAAGGCCCCTTTTTTGGAGTAGGAAACCCCCTTTTTAAAGCCGGGCTCGGGAAACAGGTTTGGCTTATTTGCCGAAACGCCTCCAGCTCTTTTCGCTCATTTTTCGAAGTTTTCAAAAAATGAAACACGATCGTAGTGCAGGCCCCTGGTCAGGAACAACACCTTTCCTGTTCCACCCCACTGAAAGTGAAGATGCGGCAGGCCACATTTCAATTACTCCCTGGACATTTTCACAACCAGCCGGGGTTATCAAGGAAATCCTGTTTCCCGCACCCCAAGATGAATATGACATGGAGTGCCTGATGCGCAGCCCCTGCAATAGATTCTGGGACATTTACCCGAGCACTGCTTTGCCCTCACAGTCTACGGGCCCGATTCTGCCCTGATAAACTCGGTCCCCTTCCCACATACAAACCCATCTTACACGGTGACCCAGAGGAAGGTGCAGATAAAAATTGAAGGGGGAGGTGATGGATGACCCAGTTGTTGACCCGGATTGGCATCCATTGGGGAAAGAGGGCCGCGGCAATAGCTCGAAGAAGGGGGATCCGCAGCAGGCATCGACATCACGCTGCGGTTATCTGGTCCCCCCTAGCAGTCCAAAAATGTGTTAAAAAAAAAAAAAGTGCAGGACGCTTAGCCAGACGGTCAAATTAGCGAAATGTGCAACCCCTGAAAATTATCCCATAGTGGAAGAGTGCCGGGGGACATTTTTGACCAAAACCTATTGGGGGCAAAGGTTTCTGAAAGGTGGGGAAGGACCTTAGCTGACCGAAAAATCTCAAAAATTTGAATACCAGTTGCATGCTTAGACATTTAAACACCATGCACTGAAAGCGGACGGACTAAAAAACCTCGGGGTACACACGTGCACCTTTCTGATGAAGGTAGCCAGAACGCACATCGCCCCCCACTGAAGCCCACCGGTAAGCACACCCCCAGAAAAAAATGTTGAAGGGTCGTGAAAGGGCCAAAAGCAGTCAGGGAATACAATATTTTAAAAAGAAAGACTGAATCTGGCCCAAAACTACCACCACCCCAACCCCCCTTCTCAGTCCGCCATGTCCCCCGCTATTTCCCCCCATATGAGCTCCAAGTCGCTCACCAGAAAAGCCATCCCTGCCCTCCACCAGCATGTAAAATCGCTTGTCCTGCACAAAAACAATCAGTAGGGGAAAGTGCACTTCACAAACAGAGCAGGGGCCCAGTGGGCTGGACGGGCCTTTCGTTCCAACACCGGACGGGGTTAATGTGGGGGATCCCGGGTTGGGGGGACAGCGGCGGGGGGACGTGCGCCTAGCCCCAGTATAGGAAACGTTGCCTGAGGCGTTCGACCCTCCTCCTCCAAAACAAAAGCTCGTCGAAAGAGCGCGTGCACGGCACTCCTCCGCAGCGCCATTTGCACCCACTGTCACAAAAACGAACGCTTTTGGTAAGTTCGCAGGTCTTTTAAAGATGATGTCTTTGGCGAAACAACACACCGGGAGGGGTACTGGCTGACTACTTGCGCGAAAACTGATCATGGCTGGGCAGCTACTCTTGACCAGGAAGGTAGTCATGATAATGGACAATTTTTTTGGGCGGCCAAACCCTGGCAAAAGCAGACACATACCTTGGGGGGTAAACCCTTGAACCGGGGGTGCAGGGTTTAAAAAATTAATTACCGGAGTTCCACCCGCCCATAATGTCAAGTGGCTCGCACATCCACCACCCCTAGACTCCGTCATCAGAGCTGCAGTGATGCTAAACCCCCCCAAAGCCCCGCCTAACAAAAACTTGCTAAAAGGTGGTTTCCCCCTGAAAGGGGTTAGAGGCGTGCGAAAAAGGAAAGGTAAGCTTTTTGTGGGGGATCGGGGGCAGGCAGTTTGAGGCAGACTGATTTGTCGGGTGTAGAGATAGCGCTTTGGCCCCGGGGAGGGTGAGTGGGTTGGCCACCCGCTTTCCCAAGTCGAGCGAAAAGCGGCCGACAAAAAAAGATCAAGGGGGAGTCAAAATACCCCAAAAACAAGTAAATGGGGAAAAAAAAATTCGGCGTATGGAGGACTAAACCCCACCTCAGTCCCTTTTTCAAGAAAACGACATAAATTCTTATTACTAGAATCAAAATATAAAATCTGAAGGAATTTTGGAAGGGCCCCCGGGCCCTTCTGCCAACCCCCTGCCAAAGGGGTTCTCTAAATCTCCAGCAGATGTCTACCAGCCTCTGTTTTTAAGACTTCCATTGAAGGAGAAAAAACCACCCGGGGCAGCCTGTCCCCTCATTGATCACCCAACTGTCAAAAAATTTTTCAAATCTAATTGTGTCTCCCCCATTCATTTTTATCCCGTTCAAATCTTTCCTTGGCAAATGAAAAAAAGAACCTTCTCAAAGTGCCCCTTGGAAAAATTTGTAACACTATTAAATCTCCTCCACTTCTTTTTTTCAAGCTAAACATTCCCAAAACCCCCAAAATCCCCAAGGCTGGTTTTCAAACCCGGCACCTTGGGGCCTTCTTGAACTTGCTCCAGTTTTTTTTTTTTTAAGTCTTTTTAAAATTTGGGCCCAAAAAGGACACGTATTCCGATGAGGTTTTCCCAAAAAGGATAGAGGAATAAAGACCCCAGTGATCTAGACGTTGCTTTGTTTATCTCCGAATTCATTTTTTTTTTGGGTGCATCACCTGTCTATTTAAAGTGATCAGTTAGATACCCCCGTCTTTTTCAAAGGCTTTAAATAGCCCATTCCCCCTTTTTTTATTGTTTTTTTTATTTTTATTGCCCCAAAGTAGTATTTGTTTTTCCCCTTAAAAATTCTGTTGTTGCGCCCCCTCCAGTTTATGTATATTTTTTGAACCCCCTTTTTTTAGTATTGCACCCCCTTTGTGTCATCAGCAAATTTTTAGTTTACCCCCAATTCCTTCATCTAAATCATTTTTTTAAAGATTTGAAAAAAACGGGCCCGCAGTAAATCTGCAAAAAGGGGAAAATTTAATTTTAGTCGACATGATTTTATTATTACAAACCCATGCTGACCTTTTTAATCACTTCATTTTTTCCCCAGGAACTTGAAAACCCCTTTTCTTTAAAAAATTTGTTCAAAGATCTTTCCTGGTAAAAAAGCAACTCACCCGCCTGTAGTTCCCTGGGCCCCCCTTTCCCTTTCCCCTTTTTTTTAAGATGGGGAAAAACCCTTTTTCCCTTTTCCACCCTTCGGGACTTTTTCCTGTTCCCAAAAAATTTTTAAAAAAATTTTTGGACAGGGTTCAAGAATTTTTCTGCACTCCTTCATACCCGGGGGGGAAATTTCAGGGGGGCCGGAGACTTGTTTTTATTTATTTGCTAAGTTTTCCTAAAACTGTCTTTTTGTTTAGAAATCCTGGATTCTTCTTTTCCCCTTTAATAACGTGAAGACTTTTTATTTTTTCATTTCCTTTTTTTAGAGAAAAAAGATGCAAAAAGGAATTTAAAAGTTCACTTAACTTGTCACCTAATTTCGTTAATAAAAAGTTATACTTTAAAAAAACTGGGGGGTTATTTGGCAAAAGGGTTTGGGGGGGCAGGGTACCCCGGGTTTTTTGGGGCCCCCGGGGCGAAAGAGTCTCAGGGGGCACCTTTAAACAACCACAATTCTGATGCCCCCATCCCGGCATAGAAATATAGGTTTTGTATAATCCCCAAATATTTTCCCTTTTTTAAAATTACATGAGTGATATTTATTGAAAATTTCTACAAAGAATACATGAAACCCGCTTTCAAATAACACCCCTAAGGGCCATAACCAAAAGTCAAATAGAACACAATAGGGGGGAACAAATAAAAAAAATTTTTCCCACCAATGGTATAAAAAACACAATATTTTTTGGTACAAAAAAAAAATACTAGCCAAAAATTTTTTTGGGGGCTGGGGGCATATAAATACCTTTAAATTTAAAAAATTTGCTAAAAAAAAGCAAAATCCAAAAAGAGGGAATTTTTTCCATGGAGTGATTTTAAATTTAGCAGTCAGTCTAAGAATAAAGTCTGACACTAGTCAATCAATCCCCCAAACTTTTCCAGTGAACGTAACAATGCAGAAAACAGACCACTCGCCTGACTTTTTTGGTTTGGACATTCTTTCCGAAAAATTTTTAAGATAAAAAAAAAAACCCGGGGTTGGTAAAAAAAACCTAAAAGCTGCGATGAAGACCCCCAGGGCCCGCCCCCCTGCCCCGACGCGCGTTTTTGCACTGCTTTTTTGGAGGCGCCCGTATTTTTCCCCAACCCCGGGTTTTAATTTTTTAATCTTATTATCCCGGGGGCGAAGATCCAAAACCCCCCAACCTACTGATCCCCAAAATGAACGCTTACCCCAGCGTTCGATAGTGTACCCCCGTGTGCAACCTGCCCCCCGGGAAAAAGGGGTCATGCACCACCCCTGAAAAAGAGTTTTTGTTTTTTAAAAGGGGAGGTCGAATCCCACAGCCCAAATTTTCCAAAACCCCTTTGGGCAGGGAGCACTGCCCCCCTCGCCGCTGTCCCCGTGGCCCCCCCGCAAAACCCCCACTTTAAACCCCCTTTCGCGTGATGACACGTAACGGCCCGGCCATCCCCTTCGGGCCATGAAAAATGTTTGAGGGCACCTTCCACCCCTGAATTAAAAGTGCAGGGACAATGCGGTTTTTCCCGGGCGGGGGGAAAGGGGGGGGGTGGCTTTTTTTTAGAAAGAATGCCGACTGGAAAGGGCATAGTGGGAAAAAGCGTACCCTGAGCCCCAAAAAGCCCCTTTTTAAAAAACCCCCAAAAGGAAGGGCATAAACTCTAATGGGTCTTTTTTTGGAAGGGTGGGCCCTTCAAACCAGTGAGGTTTTGAAGCCGCCCCCGCTTGCATGTGCAAGGTTTTTAAAATTTCCCCAAAGAAAAGCAACGGGTTTTTAAATTTTTCAGTTTTTTTTTCCCCCGGGGGCAAATGTCCTCCCCCCATTTTTCTTACAGAAAACCCTTTCCCCCTCATCAATGGGGTTTTTTGGAAAAAGAGTGCCATCCCCCCCTTTTTTCCTACTAGGGAAAAAATTTTTTAAATTTTTGGGCACGCTGTGCTAATTGACCGTCGGGGCCAAAACGTCCGCAACCTTTTTTTTTTTTTTTTAACCCCGTTTTTTTCGGGCTAGGGGCCCCTCCAGATAACCGCAGCTGCGATGTCGATGCCTGCTGCGGAAACCCCCCCCCCTCTTCTGACTAAATTTCCAGCCGCACATTCTTCCCCCAAGGATCCAAAACCGGGGGGAAAAACGGGTCATCCATCAAACCCCCTCTTTAATTTTTTTCTGCACCTTTTCCCCCGTGTCACCGTTAAGGGGTTTTTTGAATGCGGGGGAAAGGGGGAAAACCCGAGTTTCATCCCGGGGCAGATTCGGGGGAGTAAAACGTGGGGCAATGCAGGCCTGGGGGGGAAAGTACCCGCAAATCAATAGCAGTGCTGTGCATCAGGGACCCAGTCATATTCATCTTGGACTGGGGGGAAATTTAGGATTTTTTTATAACCCAGGGATGGTAAGTGAAAAAAGCTCCAGGGGGTAATCGAAGTTTGGCCGCCCCACTTTTTACTTGTGGGGGGGTGAAAAGGGCCCCAAAAGGGGTTTTTCCTACCAAAGCCCCCACTGACGACCAGTACTGAATTTTTTTTTAAAAAAAAAAAGGAGGCAAAAGCCCGGAGGGTGTTTCGACAAGTAAACCCAAAAACCGTTCCTAATGCTCCGGCTTAAAAGCGGTTTACCTACCCCCCAGAAAAAAAGGGGCCTTCCAGGCCTTGGGGGTTATTTTTTTTTTGGCCAAACCCCAATGCACCACCTCCCCACCATCAGTCCCCCCCCCCCCCCGCCCACGGGCCGAGCCTTCCACCCAATTTCCCTTTTTTTTTTTGGGGGAAAATTCCCAAAAAAAACCACAATTATTGGTACTTTTATAAAGGGGCGACATCTTTTATGGCGTGGGGGGAAAATTTTAAAAATTTCCTAATATTTCCGATCAAACAGATCTCCTCATTTTGGGTTTTTAAAACCCAATACAAAGAGCAATAAAGGGGAAATAAAACCAGAAGCATACGCTGTATACTTTTGGGGGGAAAATTTTCAATCTCCGTTTATATTCCGGAGTCACACACACCGCCACTCAGTATGTTTGACCGTATACAAAGAGCAGTAAACGGCTGTCTCAGAAGCAAAACCTGTATACGGGTAGGGAAAATTTCAATCTCCATATATATTTCAGGAGTCACACACAGACGCTCCTCAGTAGGGGGGGGACCGAAAACAAAAACAGATAACGGTACTTGTCTCAGAATTTTAAAAGCTCTATACGTGTAGGGAAAATTTAGTCTCCTATAAATTTCCGGGGGGCACACCCCAAAACGCCCCTCAGTATGGATTCCCCCGTAATACAAAGAGCAGATATACGACGTCTCGAAGTGAAAAAACTGTATACGGGGTAGGGAAAATTGGGGGAATCTCCGAAAATTTTCCCAAGTCCCCCACAAAAAAACCCCTCAGTATGGATTTGACCGAAAAAAAAAGCAGAATACAGAAAATGTCTCAGAAACGAAGCTGTGGCGGTGGGAGGGGAAAATTACAAACTCCAAAATTTTCCGGGGTCACACCCCAGATAGCACATGAAATTTTTCCGTATACCAGCCGGGACACGGGAGTGTGTAGGACGTACAGCCTATAAGTGGGAAAAAATTAAAAATCGGGGAAATGGCAGAAAAAAAAAAAAAAAATATTATGCTGTGTAAAAAAAACAGTCTGCACAGCAGTGTACAAAACCCGCAATACAGCTATCAGGGCCTAATAACACCTACGCACACAAGGGAAAAAACCTCCCCTCACGCACACTAACTGTACAGCACAAAAGCTATCACACAAGCCCCGAAAAACTTCCTTTCCAGCCC
>JARQOD010006168.1:0-44279 GCA_033576555.1 Oophaga sylvatica | reverse complement strand
CAGGAGATCAGCGGGTAGCGACACTGATCTCCCGACGATAGCGGTGGCGTACGTGGTTCAAATCCTGCCCCAATTCGTGGCTGGATGCGCCTGTCGCTGATTGGTCGCGTCTGGCCGGGTGCGACCTATCAGTGACGCGGGATTTCCGTTACAGACAGACAGAGTTAAACGATAATATAGTAGATGCTTAAGTGTCATATATGATACCTTGTGCATAGCTAGGGACAAAAAACGCTGCATATAGAAAAGAGCAGCGCAAACTATTTATCAATCTGTGACAGAATAAGTGGAACGCTTAAAGCAGTACATGATAGTAAATAAAGTGCAAAGTGCCTTAATGTTTACAAAAACATCCCTTAAACCCTTAACGACCGCCGATACGCCTTTTAACGGCGGTGGTTAAGGGTACTTAAACCATAGCGCCGTTAATTCACGGCGCTGTGGAGTAATTATATAGTGCCCACCAGAGGCAGATTTTCTCCAGGGTCTCGGCTACCCCTGGTAGCCGAGACCCCAGAGAACATGATTCGGGTTGGTTTTTACCAACCCCGCTTTTACGATCGCCGTTATTAACCATATAACGGCGACCGCAAAAAAAAAAGAAGCTGCGATTCTCCTTTATCTTTCTCTCTCCTCTAAAGTGATCTAGGGTACACCGACAGGAGGAGGAAGAGTAGATGACGTGGAGCCAGAGAACGAAACACTGAAGGAGCGGTCAGAAAGATAGGAGGATAACCAGGAGAGAACAGTGTCTTTAATACCTAGTGACTGGAGCCTAGACAGTAGGAGACAGTGGTCAACCGTGTCGAAAGCTGCAGAAAGGTCGAGAAGAATGAGCAGAGAGTGGTCACCATTACGTTTTGCTGTCAGAAGGTCATTGGTCACTTTGATGAGTGCAGTTTCAGTCGAATGTAGGGGTCGGAAGCCGGACTGTGAAGGGTCTAGAAGGGAGTAAGTGCAGAGGTAACGGGTGAGGCGGGAGTAGACTAGGCGCTCCAAAAGTTTAGAGATGAAGGGGAGTTTGGAGACCGGTCTGTAGTTGTTTGTGCAGGAAGGGTCGAGAGTGGGTTTCTTTAGTAGTGGAGTTATGATGGAGTGTTTGAAGGAAGATGGGAAAATGCCAGAGGAGAGTGAGAGATTAAAGATTGTAGTTAGGTGAGTTGTGACAACTGGAGAGAGAGACTGGAGGAGATGTGCGGGAATTGGGTCGGTAGTGCATGTAGTCAGACGAGAGGAAGAGAGGAGTTTGGAGACGTCTTCTTCTGTGATGGGATCAAATGCGGAAAGTGAGCCAGGGGAAATGCAGGGAGGGACGGGAGTCACAGCACTTGGTGGTTGAGAGCAGATTTCCTGACGGATAGTATCTATTTTTTCTATAAAGTGGGAGGCCAGGTTGTCAGCACAAATGTCTGTGATAGGGGCTTGTGCTTTAGGCCTGAGGAGGGAGTGAAAAGTGTCAAAAAGTTTCTTGGGGTTGTTGGCTAGTGAGGAGATCAGGGTGGTGAAGTAGGTCTGTTTGGCGAGGTGAAGGGCAGCATTATAAGTTCTTAACATGAATTTAAAGTGGATGAAGTCTTCTGGTGTGCGGGTTTTTCTCCAGAGGCGTTCAGCACTCCTAGAGCATCGCTGAACAAGTCGAGTTTGCAATGTGAGCCAGGGCTGTTTTACTGTGTGTTTGGAGGTTCTGAGGGTGAGCGGTGCTACTTGGTCAAGGGTGCTTTTAAGAGTGTCATTCTAGTGCTGAACAGCCAGATTAGGACAAGAAAAAGAGGAGATTGGGGACAGCGATGAGTGTAGGGAGTCTGAAAGTGTCTGAGGGTTAATGGCTTGTAGATTTCTGAATGTATGGTAGGTAGGAGTGCACTGGGGTGGTCGAGGATTTGTGAGGATGAAGAAGAGAATGTTGTGGTCAGAGAGTGGAAGCGGTGAGTTATTTAGGTGGGAGATTGAACAGAGGCGGACAAAGACCAGGTCAAGGGTGTTACCATCCTTGTGTGTCTCAGAGGTTGAAAGCTGTGAGAGGCCTAGAGAAGTGGTTAGTGATAGAAGCTGAGATGCAGATGTGAAAGTAGGGCTGTTAATGGGGATGTTGAAGTCTCCAAGGATAAGGGTTGGTAGTTCTGAGGACATGAAGTACGGCAGCCAGGCTGAGAAGTGGTCTAGGAACCGGGTGGGCAAGCCTGGGGGCCGATATATGACCGCTATTCTGAGGGAGAGGGACGGAAGAGCCTGATGGTGTGGACCTCAAAAGAAGGGAATGAGAGTGATGGAATTGGGGGGATGACCTGGAAAGTGCATTGTGGGGACAGGAGTATGCCAACTCCACCACCATGTCTGTTTGTGGGTCTTGGGGAATGGGAGAACTGTAAGCCACCATAGGAAATGGCCGCAAGGGAGACAGTGTCAGAATCCTGAATCCAGGTTTCAGTGAGGGCCAACAGATGAAGAGAGTTGTTCAGAAAGTAGTTGTGCAGGAAGGATAGCTTGTTGCATGCAGACCGTGGATTCCAGAGGGCACAATTAAAAGAAGGAGATTAGGGAGTGCAAGTAACATTAATAAGATTATTATGGTTTCGATATGAGGTAGGGTAGGGATTGAGGTTGGGGGATGGTGGACCAGGGTTGGGGGAGATTTTTTTTCACGGCTCTGCATTTATAAACTTCTGTGAAGCACTTGGGGGTTCAAAGTGCTCACCACACATCTAGATAAGCTCCTTTTGGGGTCTAGTTTCCAAAATGGTGTCACTTGCGGGGGATTTCTACTGTTTAGGCACATCAAGGGCTCTGCAAACACAACATGACGCCCGCAGAACATTCCATCAAAGTCTGCATTACAAAATGGCGCTCCTTCCCTTCCAAGCTCTCCCATGCGCCCAAACAGTGGTTCCCCCCACATATGGGGTATCAACGTACTCATGAAAAATTGCAGAACTACTTTTGTGGTCCAATTTCTCCTGTTACCCTTGGGAAAATAAAAAATAGCTGGCTAAAAATTAAGGGGTCTAGTTTACAAAATAGGGTCACTTGTTGGGGGTTTCCACTGTTTATGCACATCAGGTGCTCTCCAAACGCGACATGGCGTCCAGCCAGTTCTGCGTTGAAAAAGTCAAACGGCGCTACTTCCCTTGCGATCTCTGCCGTGCGCCCAAAAAGGGGTTTACCCCCACATATGGGGTATCAGCGTATTCGGGAGAAATTGCACAACAAATTTTGTGGTTCATTTTCTCTTTTAACACTTGTGAAAATTAAAAAATTGGTTCTGAAGTAAATTTTTTGCAAAAAAAGTTAAATGTTAAAATGTTAAAAATTAAATATTAATTTTTTCCTTCCACATTGCTTCCGTTCCTGTGACGCACGTAAAGGGTTAATAAACTTCTTGAATGTGGTTTTGAGCACCTTGAGGAGTGCAGTTTTTAGAATTGTGTCACTGGGTATTTTCTATCATATAGACCCTCAAAGTAACTTCAAATGTGATGTGGTCTCTAAAGTACAATAAGGCACGAAAAAATAATCGCAGAATCAGCGGGATTCGTTAAAGCGTTCCAGAGTTATAACCTCATAAAGTGACAGTGGTAAGAATTTAAAAAATTGGCCCCTTCATTAAGTTGCAAATTGGCTTTGTCACTAAGGGGTTAATTGAACAACTACAAATAACAAATAAGAATAATTGTAAATAAAAAAGTGCATTATAGTAATAATATAAATAACATATCAATTAACATAATAAATACAAACAATGAAGTGTATGCAGAAAAATAGTTAATAAAATTAGTAGCTTTTAAACTATATCCTATTACATGCAGAAAATACAATGAATACATGAATATTTATGTCCATATGCCATATTCATAGTTGTCTATTCGTTTTTTCATTGCTCTATATATTCATATTTTCAATTTTCTCAGAATTTATTTCCCTCAGAGGCTGACTTCAATGTCCTGGCTGTATGTCCCGTACCAACAACCTCAGCTAAGAGCCATGGATTAGACTGCCATAAAGAGATAAATGCAGGTAAGTATAATAAAAACAATAGCAATAAAAATACATAAGAAACCAAAACAAAAGATTGTTTAAAATTCACGCTACTCTAGAAAGGGTTTGAAACTCAAACTTTCATTTAAACCTTTAGGTGACACTGTATCCAGAACCATCATCCACTTAGTTTTCTTTCATCAGCTCCCTTTTATAGTCTCCACCTCTAGTGCCCAATGTTACTCGATCAATACCCCTAACTTTAACCTCTTAACCTCCAAGGGTGTTTTGCACGTTAATAACCGGGCCAATTTTTAAATTCTGACCACTGTCCCTTTATGAGGTATAAACACCCTCGCACCTCTCCAGTCCATCCTTAACTCTGCTGCCCGACTAATTCATCTCTCTCCTCGCTACTCCTTCGCTTCTCCCATCTGCAAATCTCTCCACTGGCTCCCACTCCCTCAGCGTATCCAATTCAAATTACTAATACTGACCTACAAGGCCATCTATAACCTGTCTCCTCCATATATCTCTGAACTAATCTCCCAATACCTTCCCTCACGTAATCTCCGATCCTCCCAAGACCTCCTTCTCTCCTCCACACTTATTCGCTCCTCACCCAACCGCCTCCAAGACTTCTCCCGAATATCCCCCATCCTCTGGAATTCTTTGCCCCAACACGTCCGACTATCAACCACTCTCGGATCCTTCAGACGGAACCTGAAAACCCACCTCTTCAGGAAAGCTTACAGCCTGCAATGACCCCGCTGCCTCCTCACCACTACCGGAGATATCGTCTCAACCAACACCGGAACTGCTGCAACCCACCAACCTGCTGTCTCCGTCCCCCATCCTGTAGAATGTAAGCCCGAAAGGGCAGGGTCCTCTCCCCTCTGTATCAGTCTGTGATTGTTAGTTTGCTTACTGTAAGTTATACCTGCAATTTGCATGTAACCCCTTGTCATGTACAGCACCATGGAATCAATGGTGCTTTAGAAATAAATAATAATAATAACTCTGGAACGCTTCAACGGATCTTGGCGATTCTGAGATTGTTTTCTCATACTTCATGATAGTGCTAAAATTTCTTCGATATAACTTGCGTTTATTTATGAAAAAATGGACATATGGCGAAAATTTTGAAAATTTAGCAATTTTCAAACTTTTACTTTTTATGCCCTTAAAACAGAGAAATATGTCACACAAAATAGTTACTAAATAACATTTCCCACATGTCTACTTTACATCAGCACAATTTTGTCAACAAAATTTTTTTTTGTTAGGAAGTTCATCACATTACATTTGAAGTCACTTTGAGGAGTCTATATGATAGAAAATAGCCAAAAGTGACACCATTCTAAAAACTGCACTTCTCAAGGTACTCAAAACTACATTCAAGAAGTTTATTAACCCTTCAGGTGCTTCACAGGAATTTTTGGAATGTTTAAAAAAAATGAACATTTAACTTTTTTGCACAAAATATTTACTTCAGATCCAATTTTTTTTATTTTACCAAGGGTAACAAGAAAAATTGGACCACAAAAGTTGTTGTGCAATTTGTCCTGAGTATGCTGATACCCCATATGTGTTGGGAAACCACTGTTTGGGCGCACGGCAGAGCTCGGAAGGGAAGGAGCGCTGTTTGACTTTTCAATGCAAAATTGGCTGGAATTGAGATCGGACACCATGTTGCATTTGAAGAGCCCCTGATGCGCCTAAACAGTGGAAACCCCCCACAAGTGACACCATCTTGGAAAGTCGACCCCCCAAGGAACTTGTCTAGATGTGTGGTGAGCACTTTGAATCCCCAAGTGCTTCACAGAAGTATATAACGTAGAGCCGTAAAAATAAAAATTCAAAACTTTTCCTCAAAAATGATATTTTCGCCCCAATTTTTTATTTTCCCAATGGTAACAAAAGAAATTGGGCCCCAAGAGTTATTGTGCAATTTGTCCTGAGTACGCTGGTACCCTATATGTGGGGGTAAACCACTGTTTGGGTGCATGGCATAGCTCAGAAGGGAAGGAGCGCCATTTGACTTTTTCAACGCAGAATTGGCTGGAATTGAGATCAGATGCCATGTCACATTTGGAGAGCCCCTGATGTGCCTCAACAGTGGAAACCCCCCAATTCTAACTCCAACCCTAACCCTAGCACACCCCTAACCCTAATCCCAACTCTAACCCTAACCCTAACGGGAAAATGGAAATACATTTTTTTAATTTTATTATTTTTCCCTAACTAAGGGGTGATAAAGGGAGGTTTGATTTACTATTTATAGCGGGTTTTTATGATTGGCAGCTGTCATATGCTAAAAGATGCTTTTTATTGCAAAAAATAGTTTTTGCATCACCACATTTTGAGAGCTATAATTTTTCCATATTTTGGCCCACAGAGTCATGTGAGGTCTTATTTTTTGCGTGACGTGTTGATGTTTTTATTGGTACCATTTTTGGGCACATGACATTTTTTGATCGCTTTTTATTACAATGTTTGGGAGGCAGAATAAGCAAAAACCAGCAATTCATGAATTTCTTTTGGGGGGGTGTTTATACCATTCCGCGTGTGGTAAAATTGATAAAGTAGTTTTATTCTTTGGGTCAGTACAATTACAGTGATACCTCATTTGTATTTTTTTTATGTTTTGGCGCATTTGTACAATAAGAACTATTTTATATAAAAAATAGTTACTTTTGCATTGCTTTATTCTGCGAGCTATAACTTTTATTTTTTGGCTGATAATGCCATGTGGTGGCTCATTTTTTGCGGGATAAGATGACGCTTTCAGGGGTACCATGTTTATTTATAGCCGTCTTCTTGATCGCATGTTATTCCACTTTTTGCTCTGCCCTATGATGATAAAGCATTGTTTTTTTTTTTTAGTTTTTTTAAGGGGTTCACTAAAGGGGTTAACTAGTGGGACAGTTTTATAGGGCGGGTCATTACGGACACGGCAATACTAAATATGTGTACTTTTATTTTTTTTTTAATTTACATAATAATAATGTGTTTATTGGGGAATTTTTTTTTTTAAATTTATTTAGGGATTTTTAACCCCTTAATCACCAAGGGTGGTTTGCACGTTAATGACCGGGCCAATTTTTACAATTCTGACCACTGTCTCTTTATGAGGTTATAACTCTGGAACGCTTCCACGGATCTTCGCGATTCTGAGATCGTTTTCTCGTGACATATTGTACTTCACGTTAGTGGTAAAATTTCTTCCACATAACTTGCGTTTATTTTTGAAAAAAACGCAAATATGGCGAAAATTTTGAAAATTTTGCAAATTTTTCAAACTTTGAATTTTTATTCCCTTAAAACAGAGAAATATGTCACACAAAATAGTTAAGAAATAACATTTCCCACATGTCTACTTTACATCAGCACAATTTTGGAACCAAATTTTTTTTTCTTAGGAAATTATAAGGGTTAAAATTGACCAGCGATTTCTCATTTTTACAACAAAATTTACAAAGCCATTTTTTTTAGGGACCACCTCACATTTGAAGTCATTTTCAGGGGTCTATATGGCAGAAAATACCCAAAATTGACACTATTCTAAAAACTGCACCCCTCAAGGTACTCAAAACCACATTCAAGAAGTTTATTAACCCTTCAGGTGCTTCACAGGAGCTGAAGCAACGTGGAAGGAAAAAATGAATATTTAACTTTTTAGCCACAAAAATGATCTATTACAAACCTATTTTTTATTTTCACAAGGGTAAAAGAAGCAAATGGACAGATAAAGTTGTTGTGCAATTTCTCCTGAGTACGCCAACAGCCAATATGTGGAGGAAAACCACTGTTTGGGCACATGGCAGAGCTCGTAAGGGAAGGAGCGCCGTTTGACTTTTTCAAACTAAAATTGGCTGGAATTGAGATTGGATGCCATGTCGTGTTTGGAGAGCCCCTGATGTGCCTAAACAGTGGAAACCCCCAACAAGTGACACCATTTTGGAAACTAGACCCCCTAAGGAACTTATCTAGATCTGTTGTGAGCACTTTGAACCCCAAGTGTTTCACAAAAGTTTATAATGCCTGGGTCTGAAAAATAAAAAAAAAACAATTTTCCACAAGAATGATTTTTTAGTCCCAAATTTTTGATTTTTCCCAAGGAAATTGGACCCCAAAAGTTGTTGTCCAATTTGTCCTGAGTACGCTGATACCCCATATGTGGGGGGGGGACTGTTTGGGCGCACGACTGGGCTTGGAAAGGAAGTAGTAACGTTTTGGAATGCAGATGTTGATGGGGGTCATGTTCCGTTTGCAGTGCCCCAGATGTGCCTAAACAGTGGAAACCCCCCACAAGTGACCCCATTTTGGAAACTAGACCCCCTAAGGAGCTTATCTAGATCTTTGGTGAGCACTTTGAACCCCAAGTGCTTCACACAAGTTTATAATGCCCGAGCATGAAAATAAAAAATCCTATTTTTTTCCCACAAAAATTATCTTTTAGTCACTAATTTTTTATTTTCCCAAGAGTAACAGGAGAAATTGGACCACAAAAGTTGATGTCCAATTTGTCCTGAGTATGCTAATACCCCATATGTGGGGGGAACCACTGTTTGGGCGCACAGCAGAGCTCGGAATGGAAGGAGCACCATTTTTCCAAACAAAATTGGCTGAAATTGAGATTGGACGCCATGTTGTATTTGGAGAGCCCTGATGTGCCTAAACAGTGGAAACCCCCACAAGTGACCCCATTTGGGAAACTGGACCCCATAAGGAACTTATCTAGATCTTTGGTGAGCAATTTGAACCCCAAAGTACTTCACACAAGTTTATAACGTAGAGCCGTAAAATTAAAAAATCATATTTTTTCCACAAAAATTATCTTTTCACCACAATTTTTATTTTCCCAAGGGTAACAAGACTGCAAAAGTTATTGTGCAATTTGTCCTGAGTACGCTGATACCCCATATGTGGGGGTAAACCACTGTTTAGGTGCATGGCAGAGTTTGGAAGGGAAGGAGCGCTGTTCGACTTTTTCAACACAGAATTGGCTGGATGCCATGTTGTGTTTGGAGAGCTCCTGATCTGCCTAAACAGTGGAAACCCCCAACAAATGACACCATTTTGGAAACTAGACCCCTCAAGGAACTTATCTAGATGTGTGGTGAGCACTTTGAACCCCGAAGTGCTTCACAGAAGTTTATAACGTACAGCCGTAAAAATAAAAAGTCCTTTTTTTTTTACAAAAATGATTTTTTCGCCCCCAATATTTTATTTTCACAAAGGTAACAGGAGAAATTGGACCCCAAAAGTTGTTGTCCAATTTGTCCTGAGTACGCTGATACCCAATATGTGGGAGAAAACTACTGTATGGGCACACGTAGGGGCTCGGAAGGGAAGTAGTGACGTTTTGGATTGCAGACTTTGATGGAATGGTCTGGGGGTGTCATGTCGCATTTGGAGAGCCCCTGGTGCACCTAAACAGTGGAAACCCCCACAAGTGACCCATTTTGGAAAATAGACCCCACAAGGAACTTATCTAGATGTGTGGTGAGCACTTTGAACCCCGAAGTGCTTCACAGAAGTTTATAACGTACAGCAGTAAAAATAAAAAATCTTTTTTTTTTTTACAAAAATGATTTTTTCGCCCCCAATATTTTATTTTCACAAGGGTAACAGGAGAAATTGGACCCCAAAAGTTGTTGTCCAATTTGTCCTGAGTACGCTGATACCCAATATGTGGGAGAAAACTACTGTATGGGTACACGTTGGGGCTCGGAAGGGAAGTAGTGACGTTTTGGATTGCAGACTTTGATGGAATGGTCTGGGGGCGTCATGTCGCATTTGGAGAGCCCCTGATGCGCCTAAACAGTGGAAATCCCCCACAAGTGACCCCATTTTGGAAAATAGACCCCACAAGGAACTTATCTAGATGTGTGGTGAGCGCTATGAAGCCCCAAGTGCTTCACAGAAGTTTATAACGTACAGTCGTAAAAAAAAAAAAAATCATTTTTTTTTAAAAAAAATGATATTTTTACCCCCAGTTTTTTATTTTCCCAAGGGTAACAGAAGAAATAGGACAAATTGCACAATAACTCTTGGGGTCCAGAGTACACTGATACCCATATGTGGGGGTAAACTACTGTTTGGGCGCATGGCAGAGCTCAGAAGTAAAGGAGCACCGTTTGACTTTTTCAACGCAGAATTGGCTGGAATTGAGATCAGACGCCATGTCACATTTGGAGAGCCCCTGATGTGCCTAAACAGCGGAAACCCCCCAATTCTAACTCCAAACCGAACCCCAACACACCCCTAACCCTAGTCCCAACCCTAACCACAAACCTAACCCTAACACACCCATAACCCTAATCCCAACCCTAACCCTAATCCTAACTTTAGTGCCAACCCTAACCCTAACTTTAGCCGCAACCCTAACCCTAATGGGAAAATGGAAATAAATAAATTTTTTTAATTTTATTATATTTCCCTAACTAAGGGGGTGATAAAGGGGGGTTTGATTTACTATTGATAGCGAGTTTTTATGATTGGCAGCTGTCACGCTAAAAGACGCTTTTTATTGCAAAAAATAGTTTTTGCGTCATCACATTTTGAGAGCTATAATTTTTGCATATTTTGGCCCACAGAGTCATGTGAGGTCTTATTTTTTGCGGTACGAGTTGATGTTTTTATTGGTACCATTTTTGAGCATGTGACATTTTTTGATCGCTTTTTATTTTGATTTTTGGGAGGTTAGAATGAACAAAAATCAGCAATTCATGAATTTCTTTTGGGGGAGGCGTTTATACCGTTCCGCGTGTGGTAAAATTGATAAAGCAGTTTTATTCTTCGGGTCAGTACGATTACGGCGATACCTCATTTATATCATTTTTTTATGTTTTGGCGCTTTTATAGAATAAAACCAATTTTATATAAAAAATTATTATTTTTGCATCGCTTTATTCTGCGAGCTATAACTTTTTTATTTTTTCGTTGATGATGCTGTGTGGCAGATCGTTTTTTGCGGGACAAGATGACGTTTTCAGCGGTACCATGTTTATTTATATCTGTCTTTTTGATCGCGTGTTATTCCACTTTTTGTTCGGCGGTATGATGATAAAGCATTGATTTTTTGCTTTGTTTTTTTTTTTAAGGGGTTCACTAAAGGGGTTAACTAGTGGGACAGTTTTATAGGGGGGGTTGTTACGGACGCGGCGATACCAAATATGTGTACTTTTATTGTTTTTGTTTTTTTATTTACAGGAAAAAATGAATTTATTGGGGAATATATATATTTTTTTTTATGATTTTTTTTAAACAATTTTTATTTTTATTTTTTTAACTTTTTTACTTTGTCCCAGGGTGGGACATCACTGTATAGGGTCAGATCGCTGGTGTGACAGTGTGCACAGCACTCTGTCACACCAGCGATCGCTCTGGCAGTGCTGCAGGCTTCTCAGTGTCTGCTCTCAGCAGGCACTGAGGAAGCCGCCTCCCTGCAGGACCCCGGCGCCATCTTGGATCCGGGGACCTGGAGGGAGGACGGACCCTCGGAACAGCGCGACACATCGCGCTGCTCTGAGGGTCTCAGGGGAGCGCGCAGGGAGCCCCCTCCCTGCGCGATCCTCCCCTGTGCCCCCGGTACACGCGATCATGTTTGATCGCGGTGTGCCAGGGGTTAATGTGCCGGGAGCGGTCCGTGACCGCTCCTGACACATAGTGCCGGGTGTCAGCTGTGATAATCAGCTGACACCCGGCCGCGATCGGCTGCGCTCCCCCCGGTAGCACGTCCGATCACTGGGACGTACTATCCCGTCCATGGTCATACGGGCCCAGGTACCATGGACGGGATAGTACGTCGGATGGCAGTAAGGGGTTAAAAAATATTTTTACACTTTTTTTTACATTTTTACATTGCCCCAGTGTGGGACATCACTATATAGTGTCAGATCGCTGATCTAACAGTTTGCAGAGCACTCTGTCAGATCAGGACCCGGAAGAAGCCTGCGACCATCTTGGATCCGGGGGCCAGCAGGGAGGAGGCTCTCTGAACAACGCGATCACATCAGGAAAACTGATCCACCTCCATGCTTCCCTATGCCACCGGAACGCTGCGATCATGTTTGATCACAGTGTGCGGGGGGATAAAGTGCTGGGAGCTTCCCCTGTGAGCATGGCTGATCGCGTATGACGTACTATTCCATCTTTGGGAATTAAGTCCCAGGTCAACATTGACATTGACGGAATAGTACGTCAGATGGAAGAAAGGGGTTAAAATGGTTGGGATTACTGTAATGGTGGATCCTCTAGTGTTTAGGAATAGTTTTCAGACTCTCAATATTCTTTTCAAATTTTGCATTTCTAATGTCACGTACATGTTCAAGAATCCGTGTACGCATGAGTCGAGTAGTCATGCCTATAAAAATAAACCGCAGAGCCAGTGTGCATTATCTAATATATAATTACCAATAAACTCTGTCACAACTTCCGGCGCTTGTGTCGCTTCCACAATGCACCGCGACCAGAAGTATGCCGAACGCCATATTGGAACACCCAAGTTATGGGTATTCCGATATGGCGGCCAGGATTCATATCCCCCGCCAAAGCTGTGAGTGCACCGCTCATTGGCTGATCCACCCACCAGCTGAGTCAATGAGCGGTGCCGTGCGGGATTCAAATCCCCCGCCAAAGCCGTGCGTGCACCTCTCATTGGCTGAGCCACCTGCCGGCTCAGCCAATGAGCGGCGCGGGATTCAAATCCCCCACCAAGGCACGCGGCACTTTGGCGGGGGATTTGAATCGGCAGCAGCTCAGCCAATTAGTGGTGCGCGCGGCTTTGAGCGGCGTGGGATTCAAATCCCCCGCCATATGTTAAATTTCAAATCCCCCGCCGGCTCAGGGGATTCAAATCCCCCATCATAGCTGCGGCACGTTCATTGGCTGAGTGGTGCCGCGTGGCCTTGGCGGGGAATTTGAATCCCGTGCAGCACCGCTCATCGGCTCAGCAGGCGGGGTGGGGGATTTCCCACCGGCTGAGCCAATGAGCGGTGCTGCGCGGGATTCAAGGCACGCGGCACTGCTCATTGGCTGAGCTGCCCGCTGGCTGCAGGTCGGGAGGAGGGAAGTGTGTGGGCGGTGACTGTGTGCGTGTATGTGTGTATGTGCGGGGGTCTGCGGGCCTGTGTGTGTGTCTTTTGACCCATCCTCTGTATCTAGCTGTATCTAGCTATCGCCCTATATCACTTCTTCCCTATGCCTCAAAACTACTGGAGCAACACGTCCATCTTGAACTGTCCTTCCACCTCTCTTCTTGCTCCCTCCTTGACCACTTACAATATGGCTTCCGGCCACACCACTCCACTGAAACTGCCCTAACTAAGGTCACCAATGATCTATTAACCGCCAAGACCAAGTGACACTACTCTGTCCTCCTCCTCCTGGACCTGTCCTCTGCCTTTGACACAGTGGACCATTCCCTATTACTACAGACCCTCTCATCTCTTGGTATCAGACTTGGCCCTATCTTGGATTGCATCATACCTAACAGACCGGACATTCAGCGTCTACCACTCGCACACCACCTCCTCACCACGCCCCCTATCCGTCGGAGTCCCGCAAGGTTCAGTCTTAGGGCCCCTGCTCTTCTCCATTTACACCTTCGGCCTCGGACAGCTCATAGAATCTCATGGCTTTCAGTATCACCTCTATGCTGATGACACACAGATCTACATCTCTGGACCAGACATCACCTCCCTACTAAACAGAATCCCTCAATGTCTGTCCGCTATTTCATCCTTCTTCTCCGCTAGATTTCTAAACCTTAATATGGACAAAACAGAATTCATCATCTTTCCCCCATCTCACGCAACCCCCCCAATGGACCTATCTGTTATGATTTGGTAGCTGAGGAGAGCAGACAAAAAAGGAAATACACCAGAGAGGTTGGAATCTATGGGATTGCAGTACCCTGACTAACCACCACAACTAAAGGCAGCCGTGGAGCGTACCTACGTTGGTCCTAGACGCCTCGTCACAGTCTGAGAAGCTAACTACACCTAAAGACAGAAAGAGGAAAACTATCTGCCCCGGAGCAGATCCCCAAAGAACATAGAAAGCCCCCAAACATGTAATGGCGGTTAGACAAGAGGAAAATACAGACACAGACAGAAAATAGTATGAGCAAACGTTGGGGCCCAAACTTCCTAAATAGAAAAGGATAGGAAAGACACTTACTGCAATCCCAAAAAACCCTGAAAAGTACCAACTCTACTAATTACAAAAACACCTGAGATCACACGACCTCTACCACCTAAATTAGTTCTCTGGTGTAACAAAACTAAACAGCAGCCACTGAAAAAACTGGAAAAGGCAAAAGAACAAACAACAGTGGCTGAACTAAACTGAGAGGAGCACAAGCCCCTGGAGGGGACCCAGCAGACCCCCACAGAAGTGCAGGACAAAATGCAAAAAGCAAGTACAAAAAACTAAAAGAAGAAAATGTCTTATCTGTTAGCAGAAGATGCAGGCACGAAACAGCAAGCTACAAAGTGAACAGGAATCAAAGATGAGACCAGAACAATTGATCACCGGCAACCCTGATGGGAGGGAACCTCCCTTATATAAGACCAGTCAGTAACACCCGATCGCCAATCTTCACAATCTTCATTGGATAGTTCAGTACTGTTTGTAACCACCAGAGGGAGCTTCTGCTCAGAATTCATTTCTAGCAAATTCACAACAGTACCCCCCCCTTGAGGAGGGGTCACCGAACCCTCATTTGAGCAACCAGGTCGGTCAGGATGAGCTCTGTGATACGCACGGATGAGTCTCCTAGCATGGATGTCCGAAGCAAACACCCAAGAATTGTCCTCCTGACCATAACCTCTCCACTTAACCAAATACTGGAGTTTCCGTCTAGAAAAACGAGAATTCAATATTTTCTCAACCACATATTCCAGATTGCCCTCAACCAAAACAGGGTCAGAAGGCACAGCCATAGGAACCACTGGATCGACAAACCTCTTCAATAAGGACTTGTAGAACACGTTATGGATCTTAAATGTCCCTGGAAGGAGTAAACGAAAGGAAACAGGATTAAGAATCTCCATGATCTTATAAGGTCCAATGAACCTAGGCTTAAACTTAGGAGATGCAACTCTCATAGGGATATTTCTTGAGGACAACCAGACCAAGTCCCCCACTTCAAACCGAGGACCATCAGTCCTATGCGGGTTGGCAAACCGCTGGGCCCTCTCCTGAGAGAGGGACAACCTCTCCACTACCTGGTCCCAAATCTGCTGCATACGCTCCACAACAGAGTCAACACCTGGACAGACAGAAGCCTCCGTCTGTCCTGAAGAAAATCGAGGGTGAAACCCAAAATTGCAGAAAAATGGAGACATCAAAGTGGCAGAGCTAGCCCTATTATTAAGAGCAAACTCAGCCAAAGGCAAAAAAGAGACCCAGTCATCCTGATCAGCAGACACAAAGCATCTCAGATAAGTCTTCAAAGTCTGGTTTGTTCTCTCAGTTTGTCCATTGGTCTCAGGATGAAAAGCGAGGAGAAAGACAATTGAACACCAAGTTTAGAACAAAAAGTCCTCCAAAATCTGGAAACAAACTGGACTCCTCTGTCAGACACAATGTTCTCAGGGATGCCGTGTAACCGAACCACGTGCTGAAGGAACAAAGGCACCAATTCAGAGGAGGAAGGCAACTTAGGTAATGGCACAAGATGTATCATTTTGGAAAACCTATCACAAATCACCCAGATAACGGTCATTCTCTGAGAAACAGGGAGGTCGGAAATGAAATCCATAGAGATATGGGTCCATGGTCTCTTGGGCACAGGCAATGGCATCAACAAACCACTAGAGCGAGAGCAAGGCTTGGAGCGAGAGCAAGTCCCGCAGGACTGCACAAATTCCCTGACGTCACGAGACAAAGTAGGCCACCAAAAGGACCGAATAACCAAGTCTCTGGTACCAAAAATTCCGGGATGACCGGCCAACGCGGAACAATGAATCTCAGACATCACACTCTTCTTCCACCGGTCTGGGACAAACAATTTCCCAATAGGGCAGCGCTCGGGTTTATCCTCCTGACACCCTTCCAGAGCCAGTCTCAAATTGGACGAGATGGCGGAAAGAACTACACCCTCTTTCAAAATAACCGCAGGATCAGATAACTCAGGAGAGTCCGCAAGGAAACTCCTCGAGAGGGCATCCGCCTTAACATTCTTAGTGCCAGGAAGAAAGGAAACCACAAAATTAAAACGTGTGAAAAACAAGGCCCACCTGGCCTGTCTAGGATTAAGTCGCTTGGCTGATTCCAGATAAACCAGATTCTTATGGTCCGTGAGGACCACCACCTGATGTTTGGCTCCCTCCAGCCAATGTCTCCACTCTTCAAAAGCCCACTTCATGGCCAATAACTCCCGATTACCCACGTCATAATTACGTTCAGTTGGAGAAAATTTTCGAGAGAAAAAGGCACAAGGGTTACTTTTAGAGGTCTCTGGATCTCTTTGGGACAAAACAGCACCTGCCCCAATTTCAGAGGCATCAACCTCCACCTGAAATGGCAGAGAAACATCAGGCTGCCGTAGAACAGGAGCAGAAGTGAATCTCTGCTTAAGTTCCTGAAACGCAGAGACTGCCTCAGGAGGCCAATTCACCACATCAGAACCCTTTTTGGTCAAATCAGTCAATGGTTTAACAATAACAGAGAAATTACCATAAATTTACGATAAAAATTGGCAAAACCCAAGAATCTTTGAAGAGCCTTTAATGAAGTAGGTTGGACCCAATCACAGATGGCCTGAACCTTGACCGGGTCCATTTCAATAACAGATGGGGACAAAATGAATCCCAGAAATGAGATCCTCTGTACGCCAAAAAGACACTTTGATCCCTTCACATACAGAGCATTCTCTCTCAAAATCTGGAACACAGTCCGAACATGTTTCACATGAGAGTCCCAGTCATTGGAAAAAATCAAGATATCATCCAAATAAACAATCAGAAATTTATCCACAAAATCCCTGAAAATGTCATTCATGAAGGACTGGAAGACAGAAGGAGCATTAGTGAGCCCAAAGGGCATCACTAGGTACTCAAAATGGCCCTCTGGGGTATTAAATGCCGTCTTCCATTCATCCCCGTGCTTAATGCGAATAAGGTTATATGCCCCCCTGAGGTCAAGCTTGGTAAACCAAGTAGCACTTTTCACCCTGGGAAAACAGGTCAGAAATCAAGGGTAACGGATATTGATATTTCACAGTGATATTGTTCAAGAGACGATAATCAATACACGGCCTTAATGAACCATCCTTTTTGGCCACAAAGAAAAAAACGGCACCCAAGGGTGAAGAGGATGGTCTGATATGACCCTTCTCCAATGACTCCTTGATATAAGACCGCATAGAGTCATGTTCAGGTACAGACAAGTTAAAAAGGCGACCTTTAGGGAATTTACTACCAGGCACTAATTCAATAGCGCAGTCATAGCTCCTATGGGGGGGCAAGGATGCAGATTTACTTTCGCTAAACACATCAGAAAAATCAGTCAAAAAGTCAGGAATATCCTGAGCCTGGGGGGAGGCAGAAAAAACAGGAGTGTTGGTATTAACACATTGGCAGCCCCAACTGGTTACAGACACAGATTTCCAATCCAAAACAGGATTATGAGACTGTAACCAAGGGAAACCCAGTACGATAATGTCATGCAGATTATACAGCACCAAAAATTTGCAACTCTCCTGATGATCAGGTTCAACCCTCATTATCACCTGAGTAGAGAACTGAGGTTTATTCTCAGCCAAAGGGGTGAGATCGATCCCCAGTAGGGGAATAGACTTCCGTAGGGGTATCAAGGGAAACCCACAACGTTTAGCAAAATCAAAATCCATCAGATTAATAGCTGCTCCCGAGTCAACGAAAGCCTGAGCAAAAAATGTGGACAGGGAGCAAATCAGGGTAACAGTCAACAAAAATTTAGTCTGAACACTACCCAAGACAACTGAACGTGCAAAACGTCTTCCCGCTTAGGGCAGACTGAAATAGCATGAGAGGCATCACCACAGTAGAAACATAATCCATTGCATTTACGAAACACATGACGCTGTGCCCCAGAAGCCACTCCATCACACTGCATGGGTTCAGAAGCTGGTTCACAAGGCAACACTGTTCCACGCATCCTCTACGCTCACGCAAACGTCTGTCAATTTGAATCGCTAATGACATAGAATCATTGAGACCAGAGGGGACAGGGAATCCCACCATAACATCCTTTACATTCTCTGACAGACCCTTCCGAAAAAGGGCTGCCAAAGCATCGTCATTCCATTTGGTCAGGACTGCCCACCTTCGGAATCTCTGACAGTATAACTCAGCGTCCTCAAGCCCCTGATTTAATGCCAACAAGGCTTTTTCAGCTTGATCAGTGACATTAGGCTCATCGTACAATAACCCCAGAGCCTGAAAAAATGCATCAACATTACTCAAAACAGGATCCCCAGGTGTCAGAGAAAAAGTCCAATCCTGAGGATCGCCGTGCAGGAGAGAGATGACAATTTGAACCTGCTGTGCTGCGTTCCCTGAGGACTTAGATTTCAAGGCAAAAAACAACTTACAGTTATTTTTGAAATTCAGAAATTTAGCTCGATCCCCTAAAAACAAATCTGGCATGGGGATCCTAGGTTCCACAACAGGCAACCCTGCAAGATAGGTAGCAATACTCTGAACTTCAGTGGCAAGCTGATCCACACGGCCAGACAACTGTGCAAACTCCATTGAGAGAAAAAAAAATCCTCCTCAGCATTCAGAGAAACAGAGGGAAAAAAAAAAAAATCTCTGACAACTCTGACAATCTTCTTTCTTTAACACTATGTGAGACAGTGAAGGAATATGTGTTGAATGGGGTGTACATTTCACCTAGGTATAAGGGAAATGTGTGGCTTTGTAAACCTAGTGGTAGAGAAAGGTCACTACACCTCACATTCAGCCCACACTTGCAGCTCAGGCCTGAAGCCATTCAGCTGTTAATTAGGAGACCAGAAGTAGGTGTCTGCAAACACAATCAAGGAGCTGGCTTAGCCTGGACACAGGAAGGTGTCCCGGCACAAGAAGCAGTCTCCAGGAGTGGGAGCACGCTCAGTCTGGACACAGGAAGGTGTCCCGGCACAAGAAGCGTCTCCAGGAGTGTGAGCTATCTCAGTCTGGGTGCAGGAGGTACCCCGGACACAGGAGTAGTCTCAGTGAGAATCCGTGCGAATAGCGGCTGAACAGGAGTGGATCTCTCTCAAGTCTGGACGCTGAAGGGGCCTTCAGACACAAGGAGGAGTATCTGTGAAACTCCATACTGGTAACATATATCATATGTGTTGTTTTGGGCCAGGCTGGTAGAGCCGGGACCCGGATAGACAGGGCAATCTATCTATGTGTAGCTAGTGGCTAGACAAGCCTAGGTTTTCTGTTTATGCTTTATTTTTATCTGTTTGCTGTGGACTTTAATAAAGCTGGTTGCGGCCAGTTTTACACCAGAACTGCTGTCTGAATGAACTGTTTTCGTGCCATTCTGTCTACCCAGACAGCGATCCTAGAGTTATATCCCCTGGAAATGTTACAATTGGCGGAGAATGCTGGGGCAGCGCAGGGGCTGATACAGTTAGTGCTGGAGTGTGCATGCAGCACGGTGGCTTAGAGACAGCAATAAAGGTGAAGTCTGTTGAAATAGCAGCAGAGAAAAAAAAGTGTGTCAGCAGAAACGTCTGTTTGGAGCAGTCTTAAAGAGACAGTAGCCCTAATAGACTTTGCAAAGAAAAAAAAAAAAAAAAAAAAAGTGTCTGCACAGCAGAGCTGAATTTTTCTATGGAAAAGACTGTAGAGTGTGTATGTCTTGAGTGAAGACTGCCATTGTTAAGACAGAGAAGTCTGACAGCATGGATGACAGCATGGAGTCGCGGGTTGAACAAATGGCGCAAGTTAATGTGCAACATAAGACTGCCGTGGTTGAGACAGAGGAGCTTGTTAAGAAACACCTGCAGAGCATGCAGCAGGTCTGGCAGAGCATGCAGAGCTGGCGGCAGCAGCAGCAGGAGGCTAACCGGTTGTTTCTTGAGGAGATTGCAGCACTAGAAAAACCTCTCAGCGCCTTGTCCCCGAGTAATGTTGTAAAGGCACCTGCATTGCCTACAGGAAAGAAGGAGTGCGAGTCTGCCATCAGCAAACCTGGTCATGGAGTTGAAGAGGTGATAGTGGACCACTACACCCAAGCATGTCCTCCTGAGGTACAGCCGTCTGAGAGGTCGTCACTTCAGAGTTCCCGGATGCTGAACTCTCGCGGTAAGAGCGTTCCAGCTGTTGGGGACATGTGGGTGGGAGAGTGTGATGGACAGGGTTGGAGATGTCGTGAAATTGCAGCCAACTGTCCAATAGAGGGGGAGCCTATGTATTGTGATGTTGGCAGATCCCTCTCTCCCTGCGCAGAGCCTGTGTGTGTGTCCACCTCAGCCGAAGAGACTGGACCACAGGCGTCCCCGGTGGTTGTAAGTGACTGCCCAGCACAGGCCCTCTTGCACTCAGAGAGTCCAGTGACTTCCGTATGTGACAGCCTGATTGATAGGGACTTCATCCCTGATAAGCACCTGAGTATGGTGTACATCCATGGAGACACCAAAGTCTACCCAGAGACTGCCGTGGACTTGGTTCCCAAACTCGGGGAGGTTTCATGTGAAGTGGGGGTAGTGAAGAACCTGGTGCACCCCGTCATATTGGGTAATGACTTTCCCCGATCTAAGGATCTCTGGGGGAGAAATGTTTCTGATGGACAGTGTGATGAAGCTCCTACTGAGGGTGCGCAGTCCCGAGGGGCGGAACACAATGCTAGTGGGATGTTAAACTTATATGATGATGATGATGATGATCATGATAATGATGATGACCATGATAATGATGCTGATGCTGATAATGATAATGATGATGATCGTGATAGTGATGAAATTCCTTTGCAGGTGATGTTGGGAGACGAGGATGGTGGTTCTCGGGAACCGAGTATCCCTGACTTGCCTGTGTCCTGTGACAATTTTGAGAGTGAGCAGTGGCGAGACCCCACTCTTAAAACGGCACAGGAAAATATGATTGTTCTAAATGAGGTTTCCCAGGAGCCTGGCTCTGAGGAGAGGTTTCCTCATGCTGCCATGGATAATAGCCTATTGTATAGGGACACTGAGGTTCAGGGAGAGGTCGTGAGTCAGCTCCTAGTACCTGAACTATATAGAAGTATAGTGCTGGGGTTGTCACATAGTCACATACTTGAGGGACCAGATGGTGCAGTTAATGTTGTGGATGACATGTTAACTAAGGTTCCAGATCAGGATGTGAATGAGAATGAATTGTATACCCCTGAAAGTGAATGAGAATGAGAAAGTAGATGTGCTAAAGAAAGTTCAGGGGGAATTAGAGAAAGGTGAAAAACCCCCTTTACCTCCTGTGATAGTTGGTGACACATGGTCAGTGCACCAGGGACAGGAGGTACGTGAGTTTATGAAGAAGAGTCAGCAGAAGTGTTCTGATGTTCCGGGTCGTACTTCTCTGGCCAGGCACTATATCGAAGCTGAGCCCGGCCCTAAGGTCAAGATGAAACCGTGCAGGATACCCGAGGCCCGCAGAGAGCATAGGCCTGGGAGGGTACAGGGTAGTGCGGATGCTTCAGATGAAGAGAAAGTTGATGTTGGCTATGACTCAGGTGACGATACAAATGACAGTGGTGAAGATGAAGCTGATGAGGGCCATGACTGGTCCAGAGTTCACTGTCTCTGTTGGATTGTTGACCAGCCCTCCGGTCTGGAGAAGAGGGAGGGGATATGTGAGACAGTGAAGGAATATGTGTTGAATGGGGTGTACATTTCACCTAGGTATAAGGGAAATGTGTGGCTTTGTAAACCTAGTGGTAGAGAAAGGTCACTACACCTCACATTCAGCCCACACTTGCAGCTCAGGCCTGAAGCCATTCAGCTGTTAATTAGGAGACCAGAAGTAGGTGTCTGCAAACACAATCAAGGAGCTGGCTTAGCCTGGACACAGGAAGGTGTCCCGGCACAAGAAGCAGTCTCCAGGAGTGGGAGCACGCTCAGTCTGGACACAGGAAGGTGTCCCGGCACAAGAAGCGTCTCCAGGAGTGTGAGCTATCTCAGTCTGGGTGCAGGAGGTACCCCGGACACAGGAGTAGTCTCAGTGAGAATCCGTGCGAATAGCGGCTGAACAGGAGTGGATCTCTCTCAAGTCTGGACGCTGAAGGGGCCTTCAGACACAAGGAGGAGTATCTGTGAAACTCCATACTGGTAACATATATCATATGTGTTGTTTTGGGCCAGGCTGGTAGAGCCGGGACCCGGATAGACAGGGCAATCTATCTATGTGTAGCTAGTGGCTAGACAAGCCTAGGTTTTCTGTTTATGCTTTATTTTTTATCTGTTTGCTGTGGACTTTAATAAAGCTGGTTGCGGCCAGTTTTACACCAGAACTGCTGTCTGAATGAACTGTTTTCGTGCCATTCTGTCTACCCAGACAGCGATCCTAGAGTTATATCCCCTGGAAATGTTACAACTATTTTTCCCTTCTGTGAGTACCATACAAATATCAGTTTTTGGGCCGGTGATACTGTTATGATTTGGTAGCTGAGGAGAGCAGGCAAAAAAGGAAATACACCAGAGAGGTTGGAATCTATGGGATTGCAGTACCCTGACTAACCACCACAACTAAAGGCAGCCGTGGAGCGTACCTACGTTGGTCATAGACGCCTCGTCACTGCCTGAGAAGCTAACTACACCTAAAGACAGAAAGAGGAAAACTATCTGCCCCGGAGCAGATCCCCAAAGAACATAGAAAGCCCCCAAACATGTAATGGCGGTTAGACAAGAGGAAAATACAGACACAGACAGAAAATAGTATGAGCAAACGTTGGGGCCCAAACTTCCTAAATAGAAAAGGATAGGAAGGACACTTACTGCAATCCCAAAAAACCCTGAAAAGTACCAACTCTACTAATTACAAAAACACCTGAGATCACACAACCTCTACCACCTAAATTAGTTCTCTGGTGTAACAAAACTAAACAGCAGCCACTGAAAAAACTGGAAAAGGCAAAAGAACAAACAACAGTGGCTGAACTAAACTGAGAGGAGCACGAGCCCCCGGAGGGGACCCGGCAGACCCCCACAGAAGTGCAGGACAAAATGCAAAAAGCAAGCACAAAAAACTAAAAGAAGAAAATGTCTTATCTGTTAGCAGAAGATGCAGGCACGAAACAGCAAGCTACAAAGTGAACAGGAATCAAAGATGAGACCAGAACAATTGATCACCGGCAACCCTGATGGGAGGGAACCTCCCTTATATAAGACCAGTCAGTAACACCTGATCGCCAATCTTCACAATCTTCATTGGATAGTTCAGTACTGTTTGTAACCACCAGAGGGAGCTTCTGCTCAGAATTCATTTCTAGCAAATTCACAACACCTATCCATTAAAGTAAACGACTGCCCACTCTCTCCTGTCCTACAAGCTTGCTTTCTCGGGGTTATCCTTGACACTGATCTCTCTTTTAAACCACATATTCAAGCCCTTTCCACTTCCTGCCAACTTCAACTCAAAAATATTTCACGGATCCGTACATTCCTCAAGCAAGAATCTGTAAAAACCCTAGTCCATGCCCTCATCATCTCCCGCCTTGACTACTGCAACCTCCTGCTCTGTGGCCTTCCCTCTAACACTCTCGCACCTCTCCAATCTGTTCTAAACTCTGCTGCCCGACTAATCCACCTGTCCCCCCGCTATTCCCCGCCCTCTCCCTCTGTCAATCCCTGCACTGGCTCCCCATTACCCAAAGAGTCCAGTTCAAAACCCTAATCATGACATACAAAGCCATCAACAACTTGAGTCCTCCATACATCTGTGACCTCGTCTCCTGGTACTTGCCCGCACGCAGCCTCCAATCCTCACAAGATCTCCTTCTCTCCCCCCTCTTATCTGCTCTTCCCACAATCCAATCGCATTACAAGATTTTTCCCGCACACCCCCCCTACTCTGGAACTCTCTACCACAACATATCAGACTCTTGCCTACCATGGAAACCTTCAAAAAGAACCTGAAGACCTACCTCTTCCGACAAGCCTACAACCTGCACTAACCACCGATCCACCAAACCGCTGCACGACCAGCTCTACCCTCGCCTACAGTATCCTCACCCATCCCTTGTAGATTGTGAGCCCTCGCGGGCAGGGTCCTCTCTCATCCTGTACCAGTCGTGACTTGTATTGTTTAAGATTACTGCACTTGCATTTATTATGTATACCCCTCCTCACATGTAAAGCGCCATGGAATAAATGGCGCTATAATAATAAATAATAATAATAATAATATGCAGGCATAACACAGAATACATACTTACCAATCACCTAATCCCCGAAGCCATCGATCTCCTGTAATAAAAATAAAATAATAAACCAACCTATACATTACCTTTCCGCCGTAGTCCAGATAATAATGAGTGTCCGACGACGATCTCTGGTGTAGAACACTGACATTGGGTGATGTCAGCGCTCTACACCGCCACCGCGATACACTGACAGCGGAGGTAATCCTCCGCTGTGTGTATCCCTCCGCCGGGAGATAATGAGGCCACTTCCGTTCATTCTCTCACTAGCAATGCTGGGTGAGAAAATTCCCACGCAGTTTTGCCATAAAGTGAGAAAATGAACTCAGGTAAACTCAGTGATGCACTGGAGGAGCCATTGTCTCCTGTCAGTTCATCACTGCGAGGCCCTCTAGAGCTGTGACATCAGCTGATGTCACTGTTCTATAGGGGAAATCGTCGTGGGACATTCGTTATTAATTGGACTGCGTCGGACAGTGAGTATACGGTTGTTTTATTTTTTAACTTTTTATTCCAGGAGATCAAGGGCGTCGCTTGGATCTGGGCGTGTAATAAAGATATGAAAACCGTGTTGTGTTTTATTTCATTAAAATACTTTATTCTTATGTGTGTGTTTTTTTTAACCCTTTATTAATATAAGGTTAGTAATGGATAGGCGTCTTATTGACGCATCTCCATTATTAACAGGGCTTAATGTCACCTTACAATAGCAAGGTGACATTAACCCCTTATTACCCCATATCCCACCGCAGGGGAGTGGGAAGAGAGGGGCTAAGTGTCGGAATTGGCGCATCGTACAGATGTGCCAATTCTGGGGCTGCGTGGTGCTGGTATTTTTAGCCAGGGGGGTGCGCCAATATCCATGGCCCCTTCCTAGGCTATGAATATCAGCCCAGTAAAGGCTAGCTGCTATTCATAACCTGGAAAGGGGCCATGGATATTGGCGCACCCCCCTGGCTAAAAATACCAGCACCAAGCCGCCCCAGAATTGGTATTAACCCCTTCCCAGGCTAGAAATATTGCCCCGAGCCATCGGCTTTCCCCTCTCCCTCTAGCGCAGAAAATTGCATCTATCATTTCTATCTATCTATCTATCTATCTATCTATCTATCTATCTATCTATCTTATCTATCTATCTATCTATCTATCTGTGTGTGTAATGGAGCATGGGTTGGACAAATGTAAAAGAGGAGGTTGGACAAGAAATTACATCACAAACCTTTTTTTTTGTTAAATAACATATCTTTATTTAGCTTACAAAAATGCATACAAATCCGCATGAAAAAAAAGCATGAATAACGCATCAAAAAGCACGTATGTTTTCTGCCAAGAGGTGCAGATTCTGTGCAGAAAATTCAGCAGTCAAATGTGCAATGTGTGCACATACCCTCAAATCCCCCGCCAAAGCCGCGCGGCACTGCTCATTGGCTGAGCCGCCCCTGGCTGCGCAGCTTTGGCGGTGGATTCAAATCCCGCGCAGCACCGCTCATTGGCTCAGCTTGCGGGGCGGGGGATTTGAATCCCCCGCCAAGGCTCACGACCAATCAGCTGCTAGCGATATTGGCGCCATATTTGAATACCGATAGCAGCTGATGTGATTGGTCGCCCGCAGCCAGGATGCCGATCTATCAGCTGTTAGCGGTATTGCCGATCTCCCGGCGGTGTTAGCACCACTAAGGATACACAGATGTTCATTTCACCACACTCCCGATGCAATAGCATCGGGCCTATTTCTAGTAGATAATATTCTCCGTCTTAGGGTTCATACTCACTGGAGAGAAAAACGGACGAGTGCAATCCGATTAAAAATCGGATAGTACTCGGACCAATGTTATTTAATAGGTGACTTCTCATTTGCGATTTTTTTCTCATCTGAAATCGGACTGAGAAAAAAATCGCTGCATGCTGCGATTTGCTGCGATTTTTGGATGAGACTCGCCAATGCAAGTCAATGGGTGCGAGAAATAATCGGACAGCACTCGCACCATGCGAGTGTTGTCCGATTTATACGCACTGGTGTCCTTAGAAAAGCCAGCAATTCATCCCCGGCTACTGTAAAATGACACTGACATCTTACAAAACAATAGATATATTCACATAGAATACAATTATATATATATATATATATATATATATATCCATATGTCATTGTGACACATATATATATATATATATATTTATATATATATATTTAGAGTTCATACACTTTTACATAGTATAATAGCCGCTAATTCAATTGCCAGCTTTTGTGAAATTACAGAACCCGACATGAAATGACACATGGTTTACATACAGTTAACCATGTGTCATTTCATGTAGTTTGATACAGTATATGGTCTTCACTAACAATGACATGAGTGTATGTGTGCAAAATTTCATACATGTAGAGGTTAATTAAAGGTGTAAATTCGTTGAAAAAAAATGCGTGGGCTCCCGCGCTATTTTCTCCACCAGACAGGGAAAGCCAGCGAGTGGGGGCAGATAATAATAGCCTAGGGAGGGTGCATTTATTTTGTGGGCCCCCCTGGCTACTAACATCTGCCCCCAGCCACCCCAGAATAGGCAAATCTATAATTAGATGCGCCCTTTCTGGCACTTAGCCCGTCTATTCCCAATGCCCTGTAGCGGTGGCTAATGGGTTAATAATGGGTTAAAGCCACCTTGCTATTGGAAGGTGACTTTAAGCCAGGTTAATAATTGAGAGTTGTCAATTAGACAACTCTCAATTATTAATCCTATTGTATGAAATGGTTAAAAAATACACACACACACATTAATTACAAATCATTTTAATGAAATAAAAAGACAGTTTTTGACCATCTTTTATTGTACAGTTAATCCTCGATTCCCTTGTTCTCCTGTAATAAAAATAAAATAATAAAGCAAGCTTATTCTTACCTATCCGCTGCTCAGTCTGGTCCCACGCTGTAATCCATCGGAAAGGGTTAACATGTTTACAGCTAGCAGCGCAGCTAATGCTGGCAGCTCAGCTGTAAACCCCCGAAGGAATGAGCTAATCTCCCGGCTGACAGGAGAGAAAGTGATTAGTGCGGGAAGCTTAATTGAATGCTTCCCACGGTAATCAGTTCATTTCAGGTTAGCCGGGTACTCCCTCTGACGTCACTGATGCTGTGTGGTGTTACCCCGGAAGAAGGCACTGCGCCGAAACGCGTGTTGGGGTGGGCAGAGACGCAGCTCTCATCAGGTATCAAATTGGATCATTTACTCTGTTTTTTGCGATACTGTGGACATGTTTATTGATGATGTTAGCGATTTCAGTTCTGATTTATATATGGATATTATCCTCTATGTGACTACAGACTGCGGTCTCTTGTTATATGCACTGTGCACTTTGTCCAAGTACTGTGATTTTTATGTATGGTACCCTTAGTTTTTTGCCTGATGTTTGTCCGTGTTTTCTGTCTATCGGCTTACTACTGCCATCCTTGGTATTTTTTATCTTCATGTTTTTAATAAATTTTGCATTTTTTCATTATATCTTGAGTTGTGCACTTTTCCTTATTTGATTTCTATTTCTTCAGGACCAGGCCTGAGTCTTCACGCGTAATTTGCATCGCCACCGTGGGATTTCAGGCTACCGCAGCCTGGGAACCATCAGACTGATAAGTTTACCTGTTTCTCATACATTTATGTTTACCCAGTATCAACATTCAACTTTACTTCCCCTCTTAAGGGTATGCCACACTAAACAAGATTGTTAAGAGATCGCTAAAATACGTCACTATTTAGCGATCTCGTTAGCGACGTAGTTGTGTGTGGCATGTAGTAACGACGGGCCCCTGCTGTGATCTCGCTGATCGTTCACTAGAGTTCTGGACCGTATTTTGATCGTGGGCGTCCCGCTGGTGACGCTATATCGCTGTGTCTGGCACCTTTTGTGAACGATGTGCGACCTCGTTAACGACGTATTAGTCAGCGGCGCAGGCGGGACTTTGTTTTTTTTTGTTAACGCCCTACAGCTCTGATTGGTGACCACAACATCGCCTCAGCTATAATAACTGCGCCCCCATCCATTGTTTCCAGAGCACTTTATGGGTCTCTTTTTGCGTTGTTGCGAGGATAGTATCGCGTGTCGGAGTTTTGCGATCCTGTTTGTGGCGCAGTGGTGGGTTTTTGCGATCCTGTCTGAGTCGCTAGAGCACCATCCATCCCATTTGGATCTTCGGGATATTTTGATTCAAGGTACATATTATTTGTGATGTTGTTTGATAATGTTTTTTAACCTTTTTTTTTTTTGTCTGCTTTATTTATTTTACATCCCTGACCTTATTTATTTATTTTTTTCGTCTGCTTTATATATTTAACACCCTGACCTTATTTTTTTTTTTCCGTCTGCTTTATTTATTTTACACCCCCCACCATTGTAGACACTTGTAAACTGTATATTAAATGTTAACAGAAAAGTTAATTTTTTTTTTATATATTTTTTATTCTATTCTTTATTTTATTTTGTTTAAACACTTTATTAATAGTAATTAATTAGTAATTAACTTTTCTCTTCTTTACCGTACAGGTTGCACATAATGAACCTGTCCACCCCGGAGCGTGTGATTGTGGCAGTTGCACTATCTATGGAGGCAGATCGACAAGAAGAGGCGCGGGTGGAAGAGAGGCGCTCCAAGCGAAAGCGTCACATGTGGACCAGGGAATGGCTGGAGCAGAGGTCCAAATTCTCACACATGCATCTAGTGAGGGAGTTGCAGGAGAAGAATCCGCAGGATTTCCGGAATTATCTACGGATGTCGGAGGATTCATTCAAGCTCCTACTGGAAGCTGTGAGGCCACTCATTGAACGCAGGATTATTTATTATTATACTTTATTAGGCATTATTCCATGGCCTTTACATAGAAAAGGGAAATATAACGAACATAACGTGCTGACAGGACACACAGACAGAGAGAGAGGCCTGCGCGAGGCTCACGTTACAGGAGGTGAGAACACTAGAGAGGGTAGAGCTGTCGTGCGATGGTCAGTAGATGAGATCATGCAGGGTACGATGCGTCAGGTTTCGCAGAGATTGGCAGTAACGTGCGATTTCTGGGACTGGCGTCAATGAAGGATTTGCAATATTCTGCTGCAATTTCTCGGTCGCTGCTTGGAGAACTAATTCCGGAGACATGCAACGCCATCGTCCGCAGTTTACGGAGCTACATGCCTTTTCCCAAATCAGTGGCGGAATGGCAAATTATTGCCTCTGATTTTGAAAGGATTTGGCAGTTCCCAAACTGTGGTGGTGCCTTGGATGGCAAACATGTGCGGATCACGCAACCAGCCAACAGCGGATCCTTTTTTCATAATTACAAGGGCTACTTCAGCGTGATCCTCATGGCCCTTGTTAATGCCAATTATGAATTTATTGACGTTAATGTTGGCATTAATGGAAGGGTTTCTGACGGTGGCGTTTTGGAGCAACAAGTTTTGGTGAACGGTTGTTTAATAATAAACTTAACTTGCCAACCAACATGGACACCACCACCAACCTAAACTTTGTGTTTGTGGGCGATGAAGCCTTCCCCCTTCATGAGCATCTTGTTAAATCATACCCACAAAAGACTTTGACAGGGGAAAGGCGATTTTTAATTACAGACTGTCTAGGGCACGGCGCGTTGTGGAGAATGCCTTCGGCATAATGGCCAACCGCTTCAGGGTTTTCCACACACCAATCAACATGAAGCTGGAATCAATAGACTCGGTGGTGTTGGCCTGTTGTGTGCTGCACAATTTTCTACGCAAACGCGATGCTGGTACTTACAGTCCGCCAGGATTCATGGACTCGGACAACAATGGTGACGTGGTGCTCGGAGAATGGCGTGACAATGATCCCGCTATTGCAGGCCTTCAACCTGTCAATCAAGGCAGGAGCAACGACGATGCGAAGGCCAGCAGAGACAAGTACTGCCAATACTTTAATGGGCCTGGTGCAGTGAGTTGGCAGCATCAGGTCTAATTTGATTTTTATAATGTTTGACTTCACCCTTTTTTTTAACAATGTTTTGATAATAAAATATTTTTATTTTAAAAATGCATTCGTGTTTTTTTCAATTATTTTACCAATATGGGAGAAGGGCTAATGATGGGTGAGATGTGGGGAGGGAGTAATGGGGATGGCAACGAGACATGTTACCAGCAGCTGTAATTTTTAAAATCTTTTCTAATGTTTTTTGTTGTCTATATTTTTTTTTTACATTGTATCTACTTGTCACACACGTGCTCATGGAGTACCATCAGTCATAGGAGTTAATTGTTAAAAAAATAAAGAAAAAAGTGGAGTACCATCAGTCATAGGAGTTAATTGTTAAAAAAATAAAGAAAAAAGTTTCAAATATTTTAAATTATTTTAAGGGCCTATGGTCTCACTAGCGTTCAAACATTATAATTATATATAACAGATAATACAACACAGCTGCATATATAAAGTTTAAATATATAATATATATATTTTAGTCATAATATGAAAGATTAAAAAATTGTTATACATATATTTGAAAATTCTTGGGAGGTAAAGGTCAACATTCACCAGGGAATCAGCTATTCACAGATATGCGACGTCATTGTGATCGCAATGTGACTACTCACACACAGCTACACAGATATGCATACAGATATGCAAAAAGCCAGTGATTTGCAAGGGGATTAGCGAGCCCCAGCCATCAAGATATGCGACGTTATTGTGATCGCAATTTGACTACTCACGCTATGCAAAAAGCCATTGTGACTTGCAAAGGGGATTAGCGAGCCCCAGCCATCAAGATATGCGACATTATTGTGATCGCAATGTGACTACTCACGCTATGCAAAAAGCCATTGTGACTTGCAAAGGGGATTAGCGAGCCCCAGCCATCAAGATATGCGACGTTATTGTGATCGCAATGTGACTACTCATGCTATGCAAAAAGCCATTGACTTGCAAAGGGATTAGCGAGCCCCAGCCAAAAGATATGCGATGTTATTGTGTTCGCAATTTGACTACTCACACACTGCAGCTACACAGATATGCAAACAGATATGCAAAAAGCCATTTGTGATTTGCAAGGTGAAGATTGTCACGAGCCCCAGCCATAAAGACATGACACGCCATTGTGATCGCCTACCTTGGAACAGTGGTATTGCGATTGCAACAGCATCTCATATCTGTGCTTGGCTACCGCATGGCTGCTGCGGTCACTTTTCAATCGCAAAATCGTTTTGCGTCGCGGTGCGGCTGCACGTAACGTGCGCACGCTGTGACGTCATGGCGCTGGCGTCGCCCAATACGCTGTTTGTAATGGCGGCGACGAGACAGCGCGGGCCTAAATGGTCCGAGGAGGAGGTCCGCTATTTAATAAAAAAGACCGACCGATGGGATTACCACTGCAGGCTACCTGTGGCGCATCCAATGCGCCACAAAAGGGTATGCCTGCAGAGGATCCAGCGGGGCCTGCAGAGGAGGTTCAATGTGCTGCGCACAAAAGCGCAAATTAGGAAGAAGCTGGCGGACCTGCGATACCGCTCACGCGATAGGGTCGCCAGCATCCGGGCCCAGCTCCGCAGGCCTCTGAGTGAGTATTCATGAGGGTATCTGGAGAGCGCAGCGCAGCGCACGACAAACGCACATGAACGCGTGCAAGCGCGCCCGCCGTGGGAGTACCGCCAGTGATGTTGCATGTTGCAGGCAGCGATGGGAGTACCGCCAGTGATGTTGCAGGCAGCGATGGGAGTACTGCCAGTGATGTTGTATGTTGCAGCGATGGGAGTACCGCCAGTGATGTTGCAGTTGCAGGCAGCGATGGGAGTACCGCCAGTGATGTTGCAGGCAGCGATGGGAGTACCGCCAGTGATGTTGTATGTTGCAGCGATGGGAGTACCGCCAGTGATGTTGCATGTTGCAGGCAGCGATGGGAGTACCGCCAGTGATGTTGTAGGCAGCGATGGGAGTACCGCCAGTGATGTTGCATGTTGCAGGCAGCGATGGGAGTACCGCCAGTGATGTTGCAGGCAGCGATGGGAGTACCGCCAGTGATGTTGCATGTTGCAGGCAGCGATGGGAGTACCGCCAGTGATGTTGTATGTTGCAGCGATGGGAGTACCGCCAGTGATGTTGCATGTTGCAGGCAGCGATGGGAGTACCGCCAGTGATGTTGCATGTTGCAGGCAGCGATGGGCAGTACCGCCAGTGATGTTGTAGGCAGCGATGGGAGTACCGCCAGTGATGTTGCATGTTGCAGGCAGCGATGGGAGTACCGCCAGTGATGTTGTCAGGCAGCGATGGGAGTACCGCCAGTGATGTTGCAGGCACGCGATGGGAGTACCGCCAGTGATGTTGCATGTTGCAGGCAGCGATGGGAGTACCGCCAGTGATGTTGCAGGCAGCGATGGGAGTACCGCCAGTGATGTTGCATGTTGCAGCAGCGATGGGAGTACCGCCAGTGATTTTTGCAGGCAGCGATGGGAGTACCGCAGTGATGTTGCAGGCAGCGATGGGAGTACCGCCAGTGATAATGGGGATTCTGAATTGTATATTTCATTTACAGCACCACCTTCACCAGCACCAGCTGCTCCACCGTCCCCAGCTACCCCTCCACCTCCATCTTCTCCTTCCCCGGCTACCCCTCCACCACCAGCATCACCTCATCTCTCCACCCCTTCACCGCCAGCAACCCCCCTCATGACTCTGTGTGTTCCAGCCCTTCCCCGACGTTGCCTTCTCTCCAGCATCATCCCGTCACACGGATGCAGGCTCCCCATCAGGTAATTAACGCACATTATATAAGCTTCAGACATGTTTGAGAACTTTGTAAGGTCTTATGTGTGTAATGGCTGTTGTGATATTATTTTTTTTTCTGTGTTTCCCTAGCCGGCGGACCATCAGGTTCTGGGTGGGCGGTCAGCGGGTCGTCTGAGGAAAGCCGTAAGTGTTAATTAACATAACATGTACATGTTGATGTTGCAACAGAATTCACTATTAACTGTTACCTTTACCTCCACAGAAATCCCGACTGCCCAGGACCTGTTGGTGTCACACCGCCAGCTGATGGCGGAATTGAGCAGCGCTGTGGCAACCATTAATACTGCGGTCGCAGCGCTGCAAAGAACCATGGGAGCTCTGCATCACCACGGGGTGATGCTGGAGAGGGCAGCGGCTGGACACCGGGGCCCTCATTAATTTATTTTCTTTGTTAATTATTTTGTAGTTTGTTATTATTTTTTTTATATTTTGTTATGTTACTGTTTTTTGTTTTTATTTACATTTTTTATTTTTATTTAAAAAAAAATATATATATATATGACATCAATATATATTTTCTACTTTACTTTAATCTACGCAGGTGTGGTGTATTATTTTTTAGTATAAGGTTTTAGCGCTAGTGTGACCAGGGGCCTTAAAAAAATGTTAATTTTTGATATTTTTTTCATTTCATTTTTTCCCTATGATGGAACACCTATGATAGCTGTACTCCCATGACCCCATGTGTGACAAGTAGATGTAATAAAAATACAACATTTTAATAGGTGACATCACATAAGAAAAGACCACAATTCATTAGATAAATAAGTTTTTTATTAAAAAAGGTATCAATGTAAAAATATAAAAACAACCAAAAAAAACTTTAGTAAAACATTTTAAAAACTACAACTGCTGGTAAGATGGATCATTGCCATTACCACGCTGCCTCTGCGGTGAATAAAAATAAGGGGGAGCACCAGCGTTTGGGTTTATCCCAACTGGGTTCGGCACAGGATTGTTGCGGCCATGAGTAGTCCGGGTACTGCTGTGTCTTGGCATGACGACATATCTGTTATCCAGGTTTCCAAAAGACGCTTGATTCAGTACCTCAACATCAGTCTCTCTGCATGAAGCCGCTGAACGGATCCAGAGTAGGCAGCCTCTCATTAGCAAAATATGCAAAGCCAGTTATTTTAGTTTCTTTTTCTGCCGTAAGAAGTTTTTTTTGCAATTTCCACCAATTCAGGAGTAGCCGAGGTGGGAGCGAGGTGGGAGCCTTCCTTTTCGTTCCTGAAAGTGAAAGCCGCCTCCGCACAGATGATGGTGGCTCGACTACTTCGTCTATCAACGGCATGCTGTCTTGTTCAGTTGGAGGTGTGGAGACGGCCTCTTCTGTGTCCTGCATGAACAAAAAACAAATGGTAAATCACAAAGACAAAGAAATTTATCTTCACACTATAACACCCATATACAGCAAAATTGTGAAAACGACACTTGTAAAGACAAAGAAATTTATCTTCACACTATACCCAAAATCAGCAAAATTGTGAAAACGACACTTTTTAATGGAAAGGCCTCAACCGTTGAGCTACATAAATTATCAGTACATGAAGGGATATATTCTGCCATTTTATCTACATTTCACAATATATTTTTTAAATTTAAGTCCACTTTGGCATGTACATTAAAATGTGTTGTAATACAAAGGTACTTACATGTATGACAGGGGTGTCCGGCTGGATCACTGGGTCTAGATCCGAAATGGATGTCCCTTGTCTGGGTACTTCTTGGTCCCTTGTAAAAGCGAACAGATCAAAGTACCACAGTTGGGGGACATAAACTTCTTCGGCCCCCGCTCCAGATTTTGTAGAATTGATAACTTTATTGAGCTCTTTTTTGTAAACCGTGCGGAGGGCCTGAATCCGTTTTTTAACCGTTGACTCATCCGCCGGTTCATCAGGGTAACGGCTCCTGCAGAGCTCCACCAGTTTTTGGTAGGCGTCCTTCTTTTTCAACCGGTTACAGTAATCTGCAGACTTAATTTTCCAGAGGCACGGCATTGTGCGGTACAGCTCGATAAAATCACGCAAAAACTCCTGCTTATCAGCCATCTGTAATAAAAAAATGATTATGTGAGAACAGCAGAATGGTTAAATAAAATGCTTACATAGTCTACAACATAGAACACAGCAGGGATCACAAAATGGTGGTTGTGGGCGACGCAGGAGTAAACATAGATAGAGCTGGGATCATAAAATGGTGGCCGTGGGCGGGGGCCGAACAAAACAATGGGATAAAAAACCTAGATAAACAATTACGCAAAAAACAGCAGGGATCACAAAATGGTGGTTGTGGGCGACGCAGGAGTAAACATAGACAGAGCTGGAGATCATAAAATGGTGGGCGTGCCTGAACAAAACAATGAAAAAACATGATGGACAACAATGGTTAACAACAGCAGAGATCTAAAATGGATCGGTACAATTAAAGACAAAAGAAAAATTACATGTGACAAAAAAAATTACCTACCTTACAAAACTTGTGTGATTCTGGAAAAAAAAAAAATAGGGAAACTAGCGTCACGAAATGGATCGCAGAGGATACGCCACAGACTGGATCGCAAAAACTCCAACGTAGAACGTAGCAACCGAAATAGTGGCGTAAACCGGATCGCAGTAGCTACCAAGACTAGCAGGACACACTGGGTTGAAAGAACCGCTTCTGCTCGAGAGCAATGGAGAGGAGTGCTGATACGTCGTCTTTTATGACGCGGTCATCCAATCACAAAGCGGGAGAGCTGTGATAAATATCTATGACACACATAGTGACCACCAATCTGTGACGAGGGGCGTGCAAAAGGTCGCGCTCAGTCACGCCTATCGAGGTCGTGATCTTTCACAGTACATGCAGTGTGGCACATCCCAACGGCCGCCAAAGTCGTTAAAAAGGTCGCTAACCGCTGATGCGACGTTAATGAGATCGTCAAGTATGGCAGCTACTAGCGACCTTAAAACGATCACGCCAACGATAGCGTCGTTATCGTGATCGTTAGCGGGAACGTTTAGTGTGGCAGTACCATTACTCATTCTCTCCCTGCCTGGAGTATCCCCTGTAATAATCCCTTTTAACTCTTGCACTGACTCCTGCTCGTCACTGCATCCCGCATACCTGCTATCTAACACTCACACACATGGGGCAGACACAGTCATACACATCAAACACAGGAGACACACACAGTCATACACATCACACAGAGGAGGCACACACAGTCATACACATCACACACAGGAGGCACACATAGTCATACACATCACACACGGGTCACACACAGTTATACACCTCACACACACGGGGCAGACACAGTCATACATATCACACACAGGAGGCACACAGTCATTCACATCACACACTGGAGACACACATAGTCATACACATAACACACAGGGCACACATAGTTAAACACATTACACATAGCGCAAACATAGCCATGCACATCACACAAAGGAAGAATGCATAGTCACACACATCACACACAGAAGGCACACACAGTCATACACATCACACAGAGGAGGAACACAGTCATACACATCACACACAGGAGGCACACATAGTCATACACATCACATACGGGTCACACACAGTCATACAACTGACACACACGGAGCAGACACAGCCATTCACATTACACACACGCGGCAAACATAGACATACACATCACACACACAGGAGGCACACCGAGTCAAACACATCAAACACACGGGGCACACCTAGTAATTCATTTCACACACATGGGGCACACACAGTCATACTCATCACACACAGGAGGCACACATAGTCATACACATCACACACATGGGACACAAACGATACTCCGCCATTTCCTCTTGCGGTGATACCCAGCCATCTCCTCCCGCAGTGATACTCCGACATTTCCTCCCACAGTGATATTCCGCCATCTCCTCCCGCAGTATTACTCCACCATTTCCTTCCTCAGTGATACTTCGCCATCTCCTCCCACAGTGATACTTCGCCATCTCCTCTCTCAATGATACTCCGCCTTCTCCTCTCTCAGTGATACTCTGCCATCTCCTCCCACAGTGATACTCCGCCATCTCCTCCCACAGTGATTCTGTACTATCTCCTCCTGCAGTGATACTCCACCATCTCCTCCCGCAGTGATACTCCACCATCCAAACCAGGGGAGGAGTCCTGAGGAGATCATTTGCATATTCCCAGTTCATTCTGGGATAAGTGAAGACTCTCCGCGAGCTCCAAGAACACTGGGTTTTGGCCGTTGCAGCTGAAAGGAGGACATCGGCAAACCAGGGGAGGAGTCCTGAGGACATCATTTGCATATTCCCAGTTCATTCTGGGATAAGTGAAGACTCTCCGCGAGCTCCAAGAACACTGGGTTTTGGCCGTTGCAGCTAAAAGGAGGACATCGGTAAACCAAGGGAGGAGTCCTGAGGAGATCATTTGCATATTCCCAGTTCATTCTGGGATAAGTGGAGACTCTCCACGAGCTCCAAGAACACTAGGTTTTGGCCGTTGCAGCTGAAAGGAGGACATCGGTAAACCAGGGGAGGAGTCCTGAGGAGATCATTTGCATATTCCCAGTTCATTCTGTGATAAGTGAAGACTCTCCACGAGCTCCAAGAACACTGGGTTTTGGCCATTGCAGCTGAAAGGAGGACATCTATAAGCCTGACGGCGTGCAAATTTTGGTACATTTTTCACCACTTTGATATCTCTTTAAGAACATGGAAGAGTCCAGGAGCCATGTGGTGAGCTGCATTTCTTGCTACATGTTCACAGATTTACCAGTGGAAAAGCCAAATTTCACTTGCCAGAAATGCAAGCTTGTGTCCATGTTGGAGGAAAAGTTGAGAAATCTAGAAGAGAGGTTAGCTACATTGAAGACCATTAAGGAAGATGAAGGGTTCTTAGACAGAGCAGAATTATCTCTTCATGGTACAGAAAGAGAAGAAATTCGAAGAAACAGAGGAATGGAAGCATGTGACCCAGAGAAGCAGGAGGATCGGGAGGAAGTCAGCACCCATACTGCTCAGGAACCAGTACCAAGCTCTCACACAGGAGAACGATGAAGAAATACATCAGGATAAGACTTTGCCCACAAAGAACAACCTTGCACGCCCTCAGAGTCCTCCTGGATGGAGAAAGAAAAATTGTTGTCATGGGGGATTCCCTGTTGAGAGGAACAGAGGCCGTTATCTGCAGACCGGATCTAACCTCAAGAGAAATGTGCTGTCTTCCAGGTGCAAAAATTAAAGATGTGTCTGACAAGATATCAGGACTCTTCAGACCTAAAGATGACTACCCATTCCTGCTAATACATGTAGGGACAAATGACACCACAAGAAGTGACCTGGAAACCATCTGCATTGACTTTGAAAACTTAGGCAAGAAAGTGAAAGAACTGGGAGCGCAGGTGGTCTTCTCTTCCATCCTTCCAGTGGATGGCCATGGAACAAGGAGGTGGAATAAAATTCTGCAGGTGAATAACTGGCTACGTCGATGGTGCCATCAGCAAGGATTTGGATTTCTGGATCACGGAGTGAATTACCTATACGATGGACTACTTGCTAGAGATGGGGTGCACCTTATGAAGACTGGAAACCATGTATTTGGAAGTCGCCTTGCTACACTCATCAGGAGAGCTTTAAACTAGAACAATGTGGGAAGGGAAGCAAAAGGCCAGAAAAGTCCATACACCTGACAAATGCTATTGAGAACTCTGCTATAAGAAGTGGAAAGGAAGAATGAAGACAAAAAAATCTAAATAATAAAAATATTGGAGGAAGTGAAACCAATCACAAACTAAAATGTTTCTATACAAACGCACAAAGCACGGGCAACAAACAAGGAGAATTGGAACTACTAACGCAGGAAAAGAAATATGATGTCATTGGAATCACTGAAACTTGGTGGGACGATACACATGATTGGAATACAAGGCTAGAAGGTTACAACTTATTTGCAAGAAACAGACTTGATAAACGAGGAGATGGGGTGTCGCACTGTATGTTAGAAAAGTGTATATCTGCACAGAGATTGAAGCTTCAGAGACTGGGAGTTCTGTGGAAACTGTTTGGGTAAGAATACAAGGAGCGAACAATGGCAAGGACACCATTATAGGCATTTACTACAGGCCGCCTATGCAAGCTGAAGATATGGATGAACTCTTTATGCATCAAATGGCCAAGTTCTCCAAAAAATATGACATAGTGGTCATGGGAGGTTTCAACTATCCAGACATTTGTTGGGAATCTCTCTCAGGCAAAACTAATAGGTCCAGGAAATTCTTATCCTCTCTTGCTGACAACTTTATCTTCCAAAAGGTAGAGGAGAAAACAAGGGGATCTGCTACCTTGGATCTAATCCTTATAAACAGCGAGGAAATGGTTGAGGAGGTAAGAGTGGCTGGGACCTTAGGAGGTAGGGAGCATGCTATTTTAGAATTTTGGACAACTAGAGGAGGAAGACCTGTGAAGACTCAGACTTCAAGGTTAGATTTCAGAAAGGCAGATTTTAAGGGACTCAGAAAGAGAATCGGATGGATCCAATGGCTGGATATTCTTAAGGACAAAAATGTCCAGGAAGGATGGAAAATCTTGAAAAATGAGATTCTCAAAGCACAATCATTAACAATTCCAAAAAGAGGGAAGAATAGGAAGCATTTAAGGAAACCAGGATGGATGAACACAGAACTTAAACACATGCTAAAAAGAAAGAAAGAAATGTTTATCAAATGGAAAGAGGGAGGCATATCTAAAGAAGAATATAATGATGTCTGCAGAACCTGCAGGGCAAGAATCAGATTAGCTAAAGCTGACAATGAATTAAGGCTTGCAAGAGATGTCAAAAGCAATAAAAAAGGATTTTGGGGATATGTCAAAAGTAAAAGAAAAGTCAAAGATGCTATAGGACTTTTACAAGATGAAAATTCTGAAATGGTAAGAAAGGATGTTGAGAAGGCCGAACTTTTAAATTCCTATTTTGCATCTGTTTTCTCTCAGAAAGGAAATGTAACATCAACTGATCTTCACTGTCCTATTAAGGGAATAGAAGAATCCAGTATATCTATAAACAGGAAAATAGTGAGGAATCACTTAGCTAACATAAATGAATTCAAGTCTCCAGGTCCAGATGAATTACACCCCAGAGTACTGAAGGAGATAGCAGAAGAAATTTTTGAACCACTCTCCATAATCTTTGAAAATTCTTGGAGAACAGGAGAAGTCCAGAATACTGGAGAAGAGCAAATGTTGTTCCTATCTTCAAAAAGGGGAAGAAGGTGGACCCAGGGAACTATAGGCCGGTGAGTCTGACATCTATACCAGGAAAGATTTTTGAACAAATTATTAAACAACATGTATGTAAGTACCTGGACAAGAATGAAGTGCTTAACCAGAGTCAGCATGGGTTTGTAACTAATAAGTCATGTCAGCCTAATTTAATTTCCTTCTATGACAGAATCACTGACTGTGTAGATCAGGGAAATGCTGTGGATATATTATATCTTGACTTCAGCAAAGCATTTGACAAAGTATCTCACACAATCCTTATTGAAAAAATTACTAAGTATGGAATGGACAAGGTAACTGTTAGGTGGATTCATAACTGGCTTAGTGATAGGACCCAGAGAGTGGTAGTAAATGGCTGCACATCCAGTTGGAAGATTGTATCAAGTCAGGTACCACAGGGCTCTGTCTTGGGCCCTGTATTGTTCAACATCTTTATCAATGATTTAGATGAAGGAATTGAGGGTAAACTGATTAATTTGCTGATGACACAAAGTTAGGAGGGATAGCTAATACTAGAGAAAAGAGAGAGAGGATTCAAAAAGATATAAATAAACTGGAGCAGTGGGCAGCAACTAACAGAATGGTTTTTAACAGGGAAAAATGCAAAGTACTACATCTGGGAAATAAAAATGAAAAAAGCGTATACAGAATGGGAGGAATAGAGCTAAGCAACAGCACATGTGAAAAAGACTTGGGTATACTAATAGATCACAGACTGAACATGAGTCAACAGTGTGATGCAGCAGCAAAAAAGGCAAATACAATTCTGGGATGTATTAACAGAAGCATACAGTCTAGATCACGTGAAGTCATTATTGCCCTCTACTCCTCTTTGGTCAGACCTCATCTGGAATACTGTGTCCAGTTTTGGGCACCACATTTTAAAAAAGACATCAACAAACTGGAGCAAGCTCAGAGAAGAGCGATCAGAATGGTGTCCGGTCTGCAAGCCATGTCCTATGAGGAACGGTTACAGGATTCGAGAATGTTTAGCTTGCAAAAAAGAAGACTGAGAGGAGACGTAATAGCTGTCTACAAATTTTCTCAAGGGCTGTCACATTGTAGAAGGATCATCTTTATTCTCATTTGCACAAGGAAAGACTAGAAGCAATGGGATGAAACTGAATGGGAGGAGACACAGATTAGATATTAGAAAAAACTTTTTGACAGTTAGAATGATCAATGAGTGGAACAGGCTGCCACCAGAGGTGGTGAGTTCTCCTTCAATGGAAGTATTCAAACAGAGACTGGACAGACATCTGTCTGGGATGATTTAGTGAATCCTGCTTTGAGCAGGGGGTTGGACCAGATGACCCAGGAGGTCGCTTCCAACTCTACCATTCTATGATTCTATGATCTCCTCCCTCAGTGACACTTCGCCATCTCCTCCCGCAGTGATACTCCGCCATCTCCTTCCGCGGTATTACTCCGCCATCTCCTTCCTCAGTGATACTTCGCCTTCTCCTCTCTCAGTGATGCTCTGCCATCTCCTGCCGCAGTGATACTCCACCATCTTTTCCCGCAGTCATTCTCTGCCATCTCATCCCACAGTGATACCCCACCATCTCATCCCACAGTGATACCCCACTATCTCCTCCCACAGTGACACTCTGCTATCTCCTCCCACAGTGATACAACACAATCTCCTCCCGCAGTGATACTCCACCATCACCTCCCACAATGATACTCCACCAACTCCTCCCTCAATGATACTCTGCCATCTTCTCCCACAATGATACTACGCCATCTCCTCCCACAATGGCAATCCGCCATCTCCTCCTGCAATGATACTCCACCATCTCCTCCTGCAGTGATACCCCACCATCTCCTCCTGCTAGGGTCGGCGTTAGGGGCAGTCAGACCAAACAGCTGCCTAGGTCCCCCTCTCCTCCAGGGGCCCCCAGCCAGTGGTGTGCCACTAATAGCGGCACATCACACAGCCGCTATGGGGCCACTGAGTAAGAGGGTACCGGCGCCACGCCATCCACCATTCAGCTTATCAGCGTCTATATGCCGATACAGTTGAAAGCAGTGATGGAGGAGAGCGTGTCATGTGACAATCCCTCTCCCATCACTCCCCCTCTGCCTCAGCGTGTGCCAGCAGTGGAGCTGATGAGAAGCTCTGCAGAAACCAGAGCAGCAGGGGGAACAAGAAAGAAAGGCAAATATTGTGTGTTTGTGTGTATGTGTATGCATTATAGTATTTGTGTGTGTGCCTGCTGCATGATACTGTGTGTGGGGGACTGCATTAGACTGTGTGGAGGGCTGCACTATACTGTGTGGGGGGGTGCACTATACTGTGTGTGGGCGGTGTACTATTCTGTGTGGGGGCTGCATTATACTGTGTGTGGGGCTGCATTATACTCTGAGGGGGCTGCCTTATATTCTGGGGAGCTGCATTATACTGTGTGTGGGCTTCATTATACTCTTAGGGGGCTGCATTATACACTGAAGGGGCTGCATTATACTGTGTGTGGGGCGGCTGCACTATACTGTGTGTGTTTGTGGGGGATGAATTATACTGGGGCTGCATTGTACTCTGTGGGGGACTGCATTATACTCTGAGGGGAGGGGGCTGCATTATAGTGTGTGTGAGGGCTGCATTATAGTCTGAGAGGGCTGCATTATACTCTGAGGAGGCTGCTTATATTCTGAGGGGGCTGCATTAAACTCTATGAGGGGACTACATTATACTCTATGACGGGGCTGCAATATACTCTGAGGGGGGCTGCATTATTCTCTGACGGGGCTGCAGTATACAGGGCTGCAGTATACTCTGAAAGGGGCTGCATTATACTATATCAAGGACCATGGGGAGTGCATTATACTATATGTACCATATGGGACCTGCATTATACTGTATCAAGGACTATCATTCTCCCCCAGCCGGAGTAAGGGTATGTGCACATGGTCAGTAAACGATGCGGGTTGCACACTGCAGCATCCAAATGTTACAGCATAGTGTATGGGATTTCAAGAAATCCCATGCCCACTATGCATGCACAGACGCCCACGGCTCACCCGCGGAGAAGGATATGTGGAAGGTCTCTCCAGACCGCATCATGTCTATTTATCTTGCGTAGACACAAGCCTCCACAAGATAAATTTCACCCATACAGTGTATAGGGCACGGTGATTCTTCACGGTTCAATGAACACATGCAGATTCACCTGTGTTCAATAACCAGCAGCCCTTTGAATGCAGCGGACATGTGCTATGTCCAAAGTGCTGCCAATTACTGAACATGTGCACCTACAGAGGCCGGGAAACAAGAGTCAAACGACTTCAATATTGTCGATCACACTCATTTATCGGCCTGAACTTAGCACTTATAAATACAACAGAAATGTTTCTATGTGATGGTGCAATATATGAGCATTTGGAGACCCATTTTAAACTTTTGCCCAGAGGCCACTCTTTGTCTAAAAATGACCCTGGCTCCTGCAGTGATACTCCACCATCTCCTCCTGCAGTGATAGTCCTTCATCGCCTCCACAATGATAATCCGCCATCTCCTCTCACAATGAGACTCCGCCATCTCCTCCCACAATGATACTCCGCCATCTCCTCTTGCAGTGATACTCCGCCATCTCCTCTTGCAGTGATACCCCACCATCTCCTCCTGCAGTGATACCCACCATCTCCTTCTGCAGTGATATCCCACCATCTCCTTCTGCAGTGATACACCACCATTTCCTCCTACAGTGATACTCTGCCATCTCCTCCTGCAGTGATACCCCACCATCTCCTCCTGCAGTGATACCCCACCATCTCCTCCTGCAGTGATATCCCACCATCTCCTCCTGCAGTGATACCCCACCATCCCTCCCTAAGTCATACTTTGCCGTCTCCTTCCGGAGTGATACTTTGT
>JARQOD010006167.1:0-44280 GCA_033576555.1 Oophaga sylvatica | reverse complement strand
GCAAAGTCCCCGCACCGCTTGCCGTGCCTGTCAGCTGTCTGTGACAGCTGTCGGCACTGATCTACCACTGCGTGTTTTACACGCAGTGGTAGATCAAAGGCATGACGTGCACAGTCCGTCCTGGTGCCGGAACTGACACCCTGCCATGACGGACTGTGCACGTCAATGGACATTAAGGGGTTAAAAAAAACACCGACTTTCGCCAAAGTCGGGTTTCGCTCGGCGAAACTCGACCATAGCGTGAGGTCGGCCATGCGTTCGGCGACCCGAGCGCCAAAGTCTGTTTTCCCATAATGCTTGCAGGCGCCTTTTCTCAACCAATGAGCAAGGACGTACACTGTGGGCAACGGGATGACATGGGCAGCGGCCACCACCATCTTAAAGAAGGGCATTGCAGTGATTGGCTGGCTTTGTGTGGTGTCACAGTGCCTATAAAAGCCCTGACCGCCGACCCCCATTTTACTTCTGCTGATCTTAGCATAGGGAGAGGTTGCTGCCGCTGTTTCTCAGTAGGGAGAGCATTAGGCAGGAAAAAAAACTTATTCTGTGCTTGTACTGATAGCGATTAGCTGTATACTTAGTGTGCTGTGACAGGGGAGGATTTTATTGTGTGCAGCAGCGCTGGTTATTAGGCTGCCTGCCAGTGACAGGGGAAGAATTTCGTGTGTGCAGCAGCAGAGCTGGTTATTAGGCTGCCTGCCAGTGAAAGGGGAGGAATTTCTTGTGTGCAGCAGCAGAGCTGGTTATTAGGCTGCCTGCCAGTGACAGGGGAAGAATTTCTTGTGTGCAGCAGCAGAGCTGGTTATTAGGCTGCCTGCCAGTGACGGGGGAGAATTTCTTGTGTGCAGCAGCAGAGCTGATTATTAGGCTGCATGCCAGTGACAGGGGGGGAATTTCTTGTGTGGAGCAGCAGAGCTGATTATTAGGCTGCTGCCAGTGACAGGGGAGGAATTGCTTGTGTGCAGCAGCAGAGCTGATTATTAGGCTGCCAGTGAGAGGGGAGGAATTTCTTGTGTGCAGCAGCAGAGCTGATTATTAGGCTGCCTGCCGTGACGGGGGAGGAATTTCTTGTGTGCAGCAGCAGAGTAAATTATTAGGCTGCCTGCTAGCTGTATTGCTGTGTACACTGCTGTGCAGAGTGCTTTTTAACACAGCAACTACACAGCTTTAATACTTTTATTCTTTTTTTTTTCTGCACAGTTACCAAGCGTTCATTTTTCCCCATACCGTATAGCAGGGGTCGACAAAGTTGTTCAGAATCTAGGAGCCAGCCAAAAATTTAGGAGCCAGAATTTTTTTTTTTTAACAAACTTGGTTTTTAATTTAACAAAAAAAACATTACAAACGTTATAAACATTTAACTTCTAAAGATAATAAATATTATATTTTGATATATTACCGTATATACCCATGTATAAGCCGAGATTTTCAGCCCATTTTTTTAGGGCTGAAAGTACCCCTCTCGGCTTATATGGGGGTCGGCGGGGGAGGGGGAGCGGGGGTGTCGGATCATACTCCCCCTCCGCCGGCGCGTCTCTGCAGCCCCCCTGCTTCTCCCACGATCTCTGGCCCTTCCTGCAGAGGTCACATGGCACCGCTCATTAAAGTCATGAATATGCACATGTGACCGCTGTAGGAAGGAAGCGCTGCGGAGTCCGCCGGAGAAGAGAAGAGGCTGCAGAGACGCTGCGGCGGAGGGGTTGAGTATAGCGATATTTACCTGTCCCCGTTCCACTGCTGCGCGCTGCGTCCTCGTCTGACTCCTCTGGCTGTGAATGATCAGGCAGAGGGCGCGATGACGTCTTAGTGCACGCCCCGCCCCCTGCCAGATCATTCACTGCCAGAGGAGTCAGACGAGGGAGCAGCGGCTGCGGTGCAGAGAGGACAGGTAAATATCTCAGGTGCCGGGGTCCTGAGCGAGCGGTGACACCGGCATCTGTCCCCCATAGCGCGCCAGTGTCACCGCCTGCTCAGGACACCGGCACCTGGCCCCCAGCGACGAGAGGTGAGTATGTTTCATTTTTTTTTTTTTTTGGCAGCAGATGAGGCCTATTACTATGGGGCATAATTGTGCAGCATATGGGGGCATAAACTGTGGAACATATGGAACATATCTGGAGCATATGGGGGCATAAACTGTGGAACATATGGGGCATAATTGGAGCATATGGGGGCATAATCTGGAGCATATGGGGGCATAATTGGAGCATATGGGGGCATAATCTGGAGCATATGTGGGCATAATCTGGAGCATATGGGGGCATAATCTGGAGCATATGGGGCATAATCTGGAGCATATGGGGCATAATCTGGAGCATATGGGGGCATAATCTGGAGCAATGGTGGCATAATCTGGAGAATATGGGGGCATAAGCTGTGGAACATATGGGGCATAATCTGGAGCATATGGGGGCATAATCTGGAGCATATGGGGGCATAATTGGAGCATATGGGGGCATAATCTGGAGCATATGGGGCATAATCTGGAGCATATGGGGGCATAATCTGGAGCATATGGGGGCATAATCTGGAGCATATGGGGGCATAATCTGGGAGCATATGGGGGCATAATCTGGAGCATATGGGGCATAATCTGGAGCATATGGGGCATAAACTGTGGAACATATGGGGGCATAATCTGGAGCATATGGGGGCATAATCTGGAGCATATGGGGCATAATCTGGACATATGGGGGCATAATCTGTGGAACATATGGGAGCATAATCTGGAGCATATTTGGGGCATAATCTGGAGCATATTTGGGGCATAATCTGGAGCATATGGGGGCATAATCTGTGGAACATATGGGGGCATAATCTGTGGAACATATGGGGGCATAATCTGTGGAACATATGGGGCATAATCTGGAGCATATTTGGGGCATAATCTGAGTATTTGGGGCATAATCTGGAGCATATGGGGGCATAATCTGGATTCATGGGGGGCATAATCTGTGGAGCATATAGGGGCATAGTTTTCCAGTTTTTGTTGCAAAATTAGGGGGGGGGCGGCTTATGCATGAGTATATACGGTAGATTTTAGGCAACATTCTAGTTTTATAGGGGGGGTGTTATTCGGACGCGGCGATACCAAATATGTGTACTTTAATTGTTTTGGTTTTTTTTTATTTACAGGAATAAATTAATTTATTAGGGAATATTTTTTTATTATTATGATTTTTTAACACTTTTTATTTTATTTTTTTACTTTTTTACTGTGTCCCAGGGTGGGACATCACTGTTATTATTATACATGGTATTATAGAGTGTATAATACCAGATCGTTGGTGTGACAGTGTGTACAGCACTCTATCACACCAGCGATCGCTCTGGCATCGCTGCAGGCTTCTCAGTCCCTGCTCTCAGCAGGCACTGAGGAAGCCACCTCCCTGCAGGACCGGATGGCCCCCGGGCGCCATCTTGGACCCGGGGTCCTGCAGGGAGGAGGGACCTCGGAACAGCGCGACACATCGCGCTGTTCTGAGGGTCTCAGGGGAGCGCGCAGGGAGCCCCCTCCCTGCGCGATTCCTCTCATGTCCCCCCGGTACACCGCAATCAATGTTTGATCGCGGTGTGCCAGGGGTTTATGTGCCGGGGCGGTCCGTGACCATTGCCGACACATAGTCCCGGGTGTCAGCTGTGATAATCAGCTGACACCGGCTGCGATCGGCTGTTATCCCCCGGGGCGCCAGGCATGATTTTTCTAGGCCCCACTGGCGACCTGGCGCCGGGTTTGTCGAACCCTGCCTTTATAGAGCTGTTCGCTCCTCACACTACTGTGTACCGGCTGGTATCACGGACAAATACATGCTGACTATCTGTGTGTGACTCCGGAAAATATACGGAAATTTCAGTTTTCCCCAAAACCGTATACAGCTGGTATTTTCTGATACAGTACCGTTTTCTGCCTTCTGTATTACGGTCAAACCCATACTGAGAGAGCGTCTGTGTGTGACTCTGGAAATATATATGGAGATTTAAAATTACCCCAACACTGTATACAGCTGTACATTACTGACACAGTATACTTTTTCTGCTTTTCATATTCTGGTTTTCTCCATACTGAGCGTCTGTGTGTTTTTCCCTGAAATATATACGGAGATTTAAAATTACCCAACAGTGTATACAGCTGTATGCTTCTAATACATTACCCTTTTTCAACTTTTTATATTCTGGTGAAATCCATACTGAGCCTGTAAGACTCTGTGTCTCACTCTGTAAATATACTGTATACAGGATTTAAAATTCCCCCAAACTTTTATACAGCTGTACGCTTCTGAACATTACCCTTTTTCTATTTTTTATATTCTGGTCTAACCCATACTGAGCCTGTGAGAGTCTGTGTCTGTTACTCCGCAAATATATACGGAGTTTTAAAAATTTTTCACCTTCACCGTATACAGCTGTACGCTTCTGATTCAGTACCATATATCTGCTGGTATTTTGGGTACATTTTCACAAACATGAGGAAGTATGGTGGAAGAGGCTGCAGAGGTGGGCGTGGGGGGCCAGCTGTACTGATGGTGGTGGTGCATCTGCTGGTAGTGCCAAAGCACAATAGCACCTAAGGCAGAAGCTGTTGAGCCTGCGTTATCGTCTGGCTCCAGAAGGCCTGTAAGGCTCCCTTTTCGGGGAGTAAGTAAACCGCTTTTAAAGCTGGAGCATCAGGAACAGGTTTTGTCTTACATTGCCAAAACAGCCTCTAGCTCTATCGCCTCCTCTTCTGAAGTTTCAAAAACTCCAAGCACGGAGTCGTCAGTGCAGGCTTCTGGTCAGGAACAACCCCTTTCCTTGTGTCCTTCACCCCACCAAAAGTGAAGGATGCGGCAGGCCACACTTCAGATTACCTTGGTGCTCTTTTCACGTACCATGCCTGGGTTATCAAGTGAAATCCTGAATTCCCTGGTCCAAGATGAATCTGACATGGAGTGCACTGATGCACAGCCACTGCTGTATGATTCTGCTCGTACATTCACCCAGAGCACTACATTGCCCTCGCAGTCTACTGAGCCAGAATGTGACCCTAATGAAACTCAAGTGCCCCTTCCTGCATACTATACCACCTTACACGGTGATACAGAGGAAAGTGCAGATGAAATTGAAGAGGAGGTGATGGATGACCCAGTTGTTGACCCGGATTGGCATCCAGTGGGGGAAGAGGGTGCCGCTGGCAATAGCTCAGAAGAGGAGGAGGATCCGCAGCAGATATCGACATCGCAGCTGCGGTTATCTGGCAGGCCCGTAGCAGTCCAAAAAGGTGTTAAAAAAACAGAGTTGCAGGACAGCTTGGCAGACGGTCAAATTAGCACAGCGTGTAAGCCCTGAAAATTTATATCCTAGTAGGAAGAGTGCAGTGTGGCACTTTTTTTTACCAAAATCCTATTGATGAGGCAAAGGTTATCTGTAAGTAAGTGCGGAAGGACCTTTAGCCAAGGGAAAAATCTCAGAAATTTGAATACCAGTTGCATGCTTAGACATTTAATGAACATGCACTTGCAAGCGTGGACAGACTACAAAACCTCAGTAGCACATCTGCACCTGCTCCGACTGAAGTTACCCCAGCAACGCTAATAATAATAATAATAATCTTTATTTATATAGCGCCAACATATTCCGCAGCGCTTTACAGTTTAACAGTTTCAAAACAATGAGTCATAAGTAACAACGTTAACAATACAATAAATTAAAGCAAAATAAGCCGACCCTGTTCGTGAGAGCTTACAAAATACAGGTGTGTATATACAATGGTGCATTTACAATGATGGTCCAGCCATCTTGAGGGAGTGAGGGATGGATGGAGATAGTGAATGGGCTACACATACACACTTAAACATAGAACGACTTTGATTATGTGAATGTGATAGGCCACTCTGAACAAATGTGTTTTGAGGGAGCGCCTGAAACCATGCAAATTGTGGATAGTCCTAATTTCTTGGGTAGAGCATTCCAGAGGATTGGCGCAGCGCGGGAGAAGTCTTGGAGTCGGAGAGTGGGAGGTACGGATTAGTGCAGAGGTTAGTCGAAAGTCGTTGCAGAGCGCAGCAGTCGGTTAGGCCGATAGATAGAAATGAGGGAGAGATGTAGGGGGGTGCTGCACTGTGGAGAGCTTTGTGGGTGAGAACCAGTACTTTGAATTGGATCCTGTAATTAATGGGCAGCCAGTGTAAGGACTGGCGAAGAGCGGACGCGTCCGAGTACCGATTAGCCAGATGGATGACCCTGGCTGCTGCATTAAGGATGGACTGGAGAGGGGATAGTCGAGTAATGGGGAGGCCAAGTAATAGAGCGTTGCAGTAGTCCAGGCGGGAGTGGATCAGTGCTACAGTGAGGGTTTTTTTTGTTTCCATAAAGAGAAAAGGGCGGATTCTAGAGATGTTCTTTAGGTGTAGACAGCAAGAGCGGGCAAGAGATGTATATGGGATGTGAAGGAGAGAATTGGTGTCAAACATAACACCAGACAGCGAGCCTGCTGCCGGGGTGTTATTATGGTGTCGCCCACAGAGAGGGAAATGTCAGATTTAGGGAGGTTAGTAGACGCGGGGAGCAGAAGGAGTTCAGTCTTAGAGAGGTTAAGTTTCAGATAGAGAGCGGACATGATGTTGGAGACTGCAGACAGTCGGTGGCGTTCTGTAGAACAGCGGGGGTAAGGTCGGGGGATGACGTGTATAGTTTGTGTCATCAGCATAAAGATGGTACTGAAAGCCAAATCTGCTGATGGTCTGTCCAATTGGGGCCGTGTAGAGAGAGAAGAGAAGGGGGCCAAGGACTGAGCCCTGGGGTACACCGACAGTGAGAGGAAGAGGAGATGATGTGGAGCCAGAGAACGAAACACTGAAGGAGCAGTCAGAAAGATAGGAAGAGAACCAGGAGAGAACAGTGTCCTTAATACCTAGTGACTGGAGCCTAGACCGTAGGAGACAGTGGTCAACAGTGTCGAAAGCTGCAGAAAGGTCGAGTAGAATAAGCAGAGAGTGGTCGCCGTTACGTTTTGCTGTCAGAAGGTCATTGGTCACTTTGAGTGCAGTTTCAGTTGAATGTAGGGGCGGAAGCTGGACTGTGAAGGGTCTAGGAGGGAGTGAGTGGAGAGGTAACGGGTAAGGCGGGAGTAGACTAGGCGCTCCAAAAGTTTAGAGATGAAGGGAGATTGGAGACCGGTCTGTAGTTGTTTGTGCAGGAAGGGTCGAGAGCGGGTTTCTTAGTAGCGAGTAATGATGGAGTGTTTGAAGGAGGATGGGAAAATGCCAGAGGAGAGTGAGAGATTAAAGATTGTAGTTAGGTGAGTTGTGACAACTGGTGAGAGAGACTGGAGGAGATGTGAGGGGATGGGGTCGGTAGTGTCATGTAGTCGGACGAGAGGAAGAGAGGAGTCTGGAGACTTCTTCTTCTGTGATGGGATCAAATGTGGAAAGTGAGCCAGGGGAAATGCAGGGTGGGATGGGAGTCACAGCACTTGGTTGTTGAGGCAGATTTCCGGACGGATAGTATCTATTTTTTCTTAAGTGGGATGCCAGGTCGTCAAACAAATGTCTGTGATTAGGGGCTTGTGTTTTGGCCTGAGGAGGGAGTGAAAAGTGTTAAAAGTTTCTTTGGGGTTGTTGGTCTAGTGAAGAGATACAGGGTGGTGAAGTAGGTTTGTTTGGCGGGTGAAGGGTAGCATTATAAGTTCTTAACATGAAATTTTTTTAAAATGGTGAAAGTCTTCTGGTGTGGGGTTTTTCTCCAGAGGCGTTCAGCACTCCAGAGCATCGCTGAAGAAGTCGAGTTTGTCAATGTGAGCCAGGGCTGTTTTAACTGTGTGTTTGGAGGTTCTGAGGGTGACGGTGCTATGGTCCAAGGGTGCTTTCTAAGAATTTCATTGTAGTGATGAACACCCCGATAGGACGGAAAAAGAGGAATTGGGAAGCGAAGGTGTAGGGGGTCAAAAAGTGTTTTGGGGTTAATGGCTGTGATTTCTGAATGTGGGGGTTAGGTAGGAAATGCGCTGGGGTGGTGGAGGGGTTTGTGAGGGTGAAGGAAGGAATGTTGTGGAAGAGTGGAAGCGGTGGAGTTATTTAGGTGGGAATTGAAGAGGCGGACAAAACCAGGTCAAGGGTGTTGCCATCCTTGTGTTCTCAAGGTTAAAGCTGTGAGAGGCCTAAAGAAGTGGTTAGTGATAGAAACTTAGATGACATGTGGAATTAGGGCTTTAATGGGGATGTTGAAGTCCCAAGATAATGGTTTGGTAGTTCCTGAGGACATGAGTCGGCAGCCAGGTTTAGAAGTGGTAAGGAACTGGTGGGCGAGCCTGGGGGCCGAAATATGACCGCTACTCTTTTGGGAGAGGGGGAGGAAGAGCCTGATGGTGTGGACATCAAAAGAAGGAATAGAGTGATGGAATGGGGGGATGACCTGGAAAAGTGCTTGTGGGGAAGGGAGTATGCCAACCTCCACCACCATGTCGGGTTTGGGGTCTGGGGGAAGGGGGAGAAACTGTAAACCACCATGGGGAAATGGCAGCGGGGGAACGTGTAATTGAACCCCGGTTTTCGTGAGGGCCAACAAAATTTAAGAAGGGGGTTCAAAAAGGGAGTTGTGCAGGAAGGATGCTTGTTGCATGCGGGACCTTTGGATTCCAGGGGCACAATTGAAAGAAAAAGAGAGGGGGGTTGCAAGTAATTTAATAAGATTATTAGGGTTTTCGGTATGGGGGTAGGGTAGGGTTTGGGTTGGGGGATGGGGGAAACCGGGTTGGGGGAGTTTTCCCCTGAAATCAGTAGGAGTAGGAAGATAAAGAGCAAGTAGTTGTTACATCGCTACGTCGTTCCCCCATTTGTAAGCCCACCGGTTAGCACACCACCCAAGAAATGATGAGGTTGTGTCGCAAGGGCCAAAGAAAGTAAAGGGAATCACAATGTTTTTGCAGCGAAAGAGTGAATCTAGGCTATGGGGCACCACCTCCATCACCAACCCCTCTCAGTCCGTCATTCCACCGCTATTTTCCCCCATTGCACCCTCTAATCCGCTCACCTAGCGACATGAGTAGGACAAGAAAGTACTATCCTTTCTTTCCGGGGTACACTGGCTTTGAACGCCCTACATTGCAAAACTAAATTCATTAGAAAGATGCCCTTCCGTTTGGTTGAAAGCGCAGCGTTCAGAAATCATGGCCCTACGTTTGGTCCCGTTTATGGCCTACCCAGTCGGCATTTTCTTTTCCTCGAAAAGCTATCGAACAGCTAGGGGTAAGGTCAGCAGGCTTTTTTTTAAAAATGATGTCTTTGGGCGGCCAACAGCCGCGGAGGTATGGCCGGATTTACTTGCAGGAAAACCAAAGTCGGTGGGAGTTCATCTTGAGAGGCAAGGTAGCCCTTGATAACGGGAAAATTTTGTGGTGGCAATAGCCCTGGTAAAGCCAGTGCTTCTTAAAAAATTTTTCCCCGGAGTTAACAGCCCTGCTCCAAAATTTGTGGGCCCTGGCTGCTCAATCTGTTGCTCGCCGTATCCCCTTCCGATGCAGAGGCTGCAGCGATTGTCCACCTCCCAAGCACCCCTAATCTAGACTTTTGCAAAAGGTTGGAACCCCACCATGCACATGGTTGAAAGGTGGCGAAAGAGGCGGGGCTGTAATGATTTATGGGGGGGATACACGGGCAGGCAGTTTGAGGGAGACAGGAGTTGTGGGTGTGCATGGTTAAAGCGAAAGACCTCTGTAAAGTCCTTCAGTGTTTTGAGGAATGCAAAAGGGGGTAACCCGAAGAAGATGCCCATCATAAGCAGGAAAATCCCACTTTGGTCGTTTCATGCAAATTTGCGCATTAAGGACCCGGCGCCCTGCAGCGGAGGAGGGAAGCCTTGAGGGACATTCATTTCATTGTCTGTCAGGGAACTTCCTGGGAGGTGGATGAAAAAGAGGGGAGGCGGAGAGGGGGATATTATTTTGGGGAGGGGGTGTTCCAGGGGGCAAAGAGAAAATTTTGGGGCTTGCCAAGGGTCAGGTCCCAGGGTTTGGGGTTTGACTGGAGGGGGGTGGTTTGGAGAAAGTGTCCTCCCCCCCACCACTGGCCCGTGATCAATTGGACACCTGGAACTTTGCCCTATGTGTGTTTATGCCTTGCGGATCCTAAAAAGGGACCCTTCATTGCCAAAATTATGAAGGATGACGACTGTTTGGTTGGCCAACATCCCGATCCACGTATAAAGGCAAATTACAGAACATATGCCCACAGGAAACTAGAGCTAATATTGGCGAACAAAAAAGCAACTCTGGTAACCTTTTGTTAGAAGCTTCCCAGTACACAGCAGCGGTGCGGTTCTACCACAGCGCACTAGGCCCCAATGGAAGAGGTGTTCGTGGTGCACACAGCCGAAGTGGCGTTGGAACAGGGATTTTGTGACCAGTTTTTGGACTGTTTCTCGAGTACCGCTAACGACTGATAATACTGAATCGATTGCAACAGACAGGAAAGGGAGTTGTCCCAAATATGGTTAAAAATTACTTCTCCTCCCATATCGTGTTTCCCAAGTCATTCTCCTTTGATACGGGCCTGTAAACTGGACACATGGCCTGAATTGGCACAATTTGCCTTACGGAGCTCCTTGCCCTGCGGTAGTTGCAAACAAAAGCGTCTTCGTGCTGCTGGAAACATCCAGACGAAAAAAAGACAGTCTGTGCCCAAAATGTTGATGATTAAACCTTCGTTAAAAAGAACCATGAAGGGTTTCAAAGGATTTTTTCCCACCTTCCCTGATGACAATAGGTTGCCAGCAAAAGGTGTTTTGTCCTCCTCTTCCTCGGACTTCTCCAATTCCTAAATTTTCAGCTGCCCCGAACGTCCAGGCCCCACACCTACATATGCCATTTTTTCAACCCCCAACTGGGCTGTACCCCCCCCCCTTGGCCGGGTTCGCATCTGGCGCACCCGGTCAAGTGCCGGTTCTGGCAAGGGGGGGGGGCCGACTAAGGGCGACGGCATGGACAGGGCCCTCATAGTACGCAAAATTGTCTCTGAACGGTGGGGGGCCCATCGCCTTCGACACACCGGGTATATGGGGGGCCCTGTGCCAGTGCTGACGCCCCGAGTGGCCCCCCTGCTTGCTCAGGGCCACAGCACTTGAATGCTTGTTCCCCTGCTCCACCGCTGTGACGTTTTGGTTTTCTTGACGTGACATTCTTCAAGAGGCAAAGAGTTAGTTTGCCCTTGCCTAAACAGTCCCAAAATGCAAGAGCTGGAAGATGGCGCCTAAGGAGCCAGAGAAAGGGGAGCCCAGCGAGGAGAGGAAATTTTATTTTTTTAATGTTGGGAGCCAATATATAGGGAGCATTATACACTGGAGAAATGATATATGGGGCCCATTAAATGGAGCATCATCCATGGGGCCCCTAAAATACTGGGCATTCCAAATGGGGACATCAGACATGGGCATTATAAATGGGGCCCTGTTATGTTTTGGTAGCTGAGGGGGAAAGAGCAAAAAATGCAATCACCAAGAGGCTGGAACTATTCAAATTGCAGTAACCTGAAACTACCCCACAACTAGGGGTAGGGTGGAGCTTTTCCTACTTTGTTTCCTAGACGCCTGTCCCGGGCCTGAGAGATGATACACCAAAAGGCAAAAGATAAAAGCTATCTCCCCCTGAGCAGATTCCCCAAAGAAAATGGAACCCCCAAACATGTAAACGGTTAGCCCAAAGAAGAAGCAGGGACACAGACAAAAAATTTGAATGACCCCAAATGCTGGGGCCCAATCTGTTAGCAAAAAATTACAGGAAAGAATTATGACTGAAATTAACAAAAAAAAACCTAAAAAATACCAATTTTGATTGAAAAACACCTGGGATCAAACGATCTCTAACCAAATCATATCTTGGTGTAACAAAACTAAGCCGGCGGCCACTGAAAAAACAGGAAAGACCCAAATGAACAAATAACAGTGGTACAATAAACGAGAGGAGCGGACTTCCAAAAACCATGAATCCAATTGAGACAAGAAACAATTGATCACCGGCGACCCATCTGGGAGGGAACCTCCCTTATAAAGTCCAGTCCGTGACCCAGATTGCCTTTCCCGTTAAGGTTCCAGAAACTGTCGGGCAACCACCGGGGAGCCTTTCGAAAACCATTCCGCACATTTAAACAGAACCCCCCACCTTGAGGAGGGTCACAAACCCTCACTTGTGAACCAGGCCGATCAAATGGGGCTCGGGATGGGGAGGAATCATTTTCCCCCTGCATGGTTTGTCCAAAGCAAACACCCAAGAATTGCTCCAGACCATAACCTCTCCACTTAACCAAATACTGGAGTTTCGCCCTAAAAAACGGGGAAAACCAATATTTTTAACCACATTTCCGATTGGCCCTCACCAAAAAAGGGAAAGGGGGAAGGTAACTTAGGTAATGGCAAAAATGTTCTTTGGAAAACCTATCACAGATTCCCAGATAACGGTCAATTTTTGAGAAAAAGGGAGGGCCAAAAAAAAATCCATAGAGATATGGGTCCAAAGCCTCTTGGGCACGGTAATGGCATTAAACAAACACTAAAAGTGAGAGCAAGGCTTGGAACGAGGGAAAGTCCCACAGGATTCACAAATTCCCTGACTTTCACGACCAAAGAGGCCACCAAAAGGACCAAACCACAAGTCTTGGTCCAAAAATCCCGGGTTACCAGCCAACGCTGAACAATGAATTCAGACATCACACTCTTCTATCCGGTTCTGGGACAAACAATTTCCCAATAGGGCAGCGCCTAGGTTTTTTCCTCCTGACACCCTTCCAAGGCCTTCAAATTGGGTGAGAAAGGCGGAAAGGTACTACACCCTCTTTCAAAATAACAGAAAGGGTAGATAACTCAGGAGAGTCCGCAAAGAAACCTCGAGAGGGCATCCACCTTAACATTCCCTTTGGCCAGGAAGAAAAGAAACCACAAAATTAAAATTTGGAAAAACAAGGCCCACCTGGCGTGTCTAGGATTAGTTGTTTTGGGTGATTCGAGAATAAACCATTTTTAATGGTCCTGAGGACCACCACTGTGTTTGGCTCCTTCCAGCCAATTTCTCCACTCTTCAAAGGCCCACTTAATTTCCCCAAAAACTTGATTACCCAGTCATAATTATTAGTTGGAGAAAATTTTCGAGGATAAGGCGCAAGGGTTACTCTTAGAGGCCCCTTTGGATTCTTTGATGCCCTGAAAATTGGGCAGGTGCCGGGTTTTGTCCCAACCTCCACCTGAAACGTTTGAGAAAACATCGGTGCTGTAGAGCGGAGAGAATGATCTTGCTTAAGTTCCTGAAACGCAGAAACTGCTCGGAGGCCAATTCCCCACTCAGAACCCTTTTTTTGGTCAAATCAGTAATGGTTTAAAAATACCGGAGAAAATTACCAATAAATTTCGATTTTAAAAAAATTTGGGCAAAACCCAAAAATCTTGAAGAGCTTTTTAAAGAAGTAGGTTGGACCCAATCCAGATGGCCTGAACCTTTCCCGAGTCCCCTTTCAATAACGATGGAACAAAAGAAACCCGAAATGAAACCTTTATACGCAAAAATACCTTTGATCCCTTACATACAGTGCATTCTCTCTCAAAATCTGGAACACAGTCCCGAACTTTTTTCACGAAGTCCCAGTATTGGAAAAAATCAAGATATCATCCAAATAAACAATCAAAATTTATCCAAAAAATCCCTGAAAATATTCATGAAAGATTGGAAGACGGAAGGAGTTAGTGAGCCCAAAGGGCATCACTAGGTACTCAAAATGCCCCTCTGGGGTATTAAAAAGGCCTTCCATTCACCCCGTGCTTAATGAGAATAAGGTTTACGCCCCCCCAGGTCAAGCTTTGTAAAACCAACCCAGACTTTCACTCTGGAAAACAGGTCAGAAATATTGGGTAACGGATATTGATACTTCCAGTGATTTATTCAAGAGAAAATAACTTAAAGGCCTCAAGAACCATCCTTTTTTGGGCCCCCAAAGAAAAAAACCGGCGCCCAAGGGTGAAGAGGATGGTTGATATGCCCCCTTCTCCAATACTCCTTGATATAAAACGCTACCCATCGTGGTCAGGTACAACAAGTTTAAAAAGGCAAACCTTTAGGAAATTTCCCACCAGGCACTAATTCAATAGCGCAATCATAGCCCCTGTGGGGGGGCCCAAGGATCCCAGTTTTTACTTTCAAAAATTATTGGAAAAAATAGTAAAAAAGTCAGGAACTCCGAGTGGGGAGAGGCAAAGAAAAACAGGAGTATCAGTATTAACACATTGGCACCCCCAATGGTCACAAACACAGATTTCTTTTAAATTTTTCGGTAGTGAGGAGGAAGGAACAAAGCGGGCAGCGAACACTGGTGTTGTAACTTATGGTTCAGATTCCAAAGCTAAGACAAACTGAGGTACCGTGGAGCGTTCCTACGTTGATCCTAGACCCCCGTCACACTGAGAGATAACTACCTAAAGGCAGAAAGTGAAAGTATCTGCCCGGAGCAGATTCCCCAAAGAAATGGGAAGCCCAAACTTAAGGCGGTTAACAGATGATAATACAAACATGGGCAAAATAGACAGCAAACGTGGTGATGTGTTGAAACATTCCGTACTGCAAAATATGGGTATCGGCGATATGGCTGTATCGGAATTCCGTTTCCCGAGTTCCGATATTTTCGTCTTATCGGATACCGAATGGGGAAATTGTCACTGTCACTGTCATTCCGTCGTGGGTCGTTCGGGAGTCCAGCGGCATTACCTGGCAGAAATCTCGGCGGTCACATCCGGACGCTTCATGGCGCCACTTTTCCCGGCGGTACATGCATTTTCGCGAATCTGCATGACTGTTGGTAATCCCCCGTTTCAGTTCGTCTCGTCACGCGGGAGCGGTAATCACTGTCTCGTCCCCTCAGGCTCTGTGTCTTGCGATTTAGCATCTGGAATCCTCGTGGTGTTTTATGACTCTCGGCCTTTCTTTTTTTTTTTTTCTTTTTTTTAATCTTCTCCCTTTTCTGTTTGTTCTTTTTTTTTAAATTTTTTCTTCTTTTTTTTTTTTTCTTTTAACTTTTTAAAATTGGATCGGTGTCTTATTGACACCTTCCATTATTAACGGGCTTTTGTCACCGTGCAATCAACGGGACATAACCCCTTATTACCCCCGCTTCCACCGCTACAGGGCAAGTGGGAAGAGCCGGGTAAAGTGCCACAATTGGCACATCTTTTGATGCGCCAAAAGTGGGGTGCTGAAACCTGGTATTTTTCAGGCTGTTGAGGGCCAAAATCCATGGGCCCCTTTACAGTTTTTAATACCGGCCGCAGCAGTCTTTCATTTTACTTGGCGGTTAAAAAAATAGGGGGATCCCCACGCCGTTTTTTTTTTTTTGAGGGGATTTCCCCAAATTTTTTTTAACCAGCCCAAAATAAGGGGGACGCTGTGGCCTGGTATTATCGGCTGGCAAGGTTTCCCTGGATCTTGGCTCTTAACAGCCCTGAAAATCCAGGCTCAGCGGTCTGCTTCAATTGGCTGTTTAACAAAAATAGGGGGGGACCCCTTTCCATTTTTTTTTCGAAGGGCCCCTATTTTTGGGAATCGTTCCCTTGAGTCATTGTTGTGTCCCTGGTGACCTGAAGTGAAAGTGGAAGCAAAACAAGTAAGCTTTCCATTAAGGGCCCGTCTCACATGGATATCGCTAACCCAATCGCTGCTGAGTCACTATTTTTTGGGCAGCAGCGAGCTCAAAGCGATATCGCTGTGTGTGACATTCAGCGACGATCGCCCCCCTCCCGGGTATCGCTGTTCGTCGGAAATGTCAGGACCTTTTTTTGATCGCTGGTTTCCCGCTGACAGGCACACTCGCTCTTGTAAGGCGGGAGACCAGCGATCGTGGTAACCAAGGTAAACAGGGGTCCCAGGCGGGGGCTTTTTGCCTAGAAAACCCGCGTGTACCTTGGGATCCCAGCCCTGATCAGGGACCGGTATCAAGGTCAAGCGGGTTTCCAAGGTGCGCGGTGCCTGGAAAACCCGCGTGGGACCTTTGGTTACAAGGGATCGCTGGTCTCCCGCCTGCCCACGCAGCGTGCGTGCCGTAGAGGGAAACCAGCGATCAAAAAAAGGTCCTGAATTTCCCGCGACGATCAGCGATACCCGGCAGGGGGGTTTAATCGTCGGAATTTCACACACAGCGATATCGCTGGTGAGCTCGCTGCTGCGTACAAAAATATGACTCAGCAGCGATTCGGTAGCGATATCGCTATGTGAGAGGGCCCTTAACATGTTACCCGCAGTGTCGGGTGTCCCAGATCGCTGCCTGAGCTGTGTTTGGAGTCAAGCAGCGATCATGTAGCGATACCCAGCGATCTACAAGTGCATATGTTGTCGGGATGCTGGTGTATCGAATGTGACACCCAGCCTTTTACTCTCCTGTAAAGGGAGGAGAGGAATCATTCATTTGGGGTTTACTGTGAGGCTGCAGCATTAGCTCGGCCCTGCAGTAAACATTACCCTTTCTGAAGGATTTCCCGTGGGACCTATGTATGGGTGGTAAGAATAATTTTGCTTTTTATTTTTTTTAATAAGGAAATGGTTTTAGCAGGTAAATAAAATTGGTCAAAAACTGTGTGATTATTTTTTAAACTTCTTTTTATTAAAGTGTGTGTGTTTTTTTTTTTCTTTCATACAATAGGATTAAAATTGTTTAGTTTCTAATTGACAGTTCAATTATTAACCGGGGTTTTAAAGTGCCCTTTCAATTCCCAAGGTCTTTTAAAACCCCTTATTAAACCCATTCGCCACCGCCCCAGGGCAAGGGGGGAATAAACGGGCAAAGTGCCAGAAAGGGCAAATCTAATTAGAGATTTGCCCTTTTGGGGTGTCTGGGGGCAAAAGTTAAGTCCCGGGGGGGGGGCCAAAAATAATGGTCCCTCTTGGGTATTATTATTCCCCCACTAAATGGTTTGTCTGTTGGTTCGAAAAAAAGGGCTGGGCCCACGCTTTTTTTTTTTTCAGCAATTTTCACCTTATTTTATATATTTATATATTATATATATATTTTATATATATTATATAAAATTTATATATATATATATATACAAAACATGTCTTTTGAAATTTGGGGACACATATATATATATATTTAAAATTTGTAGTTCATACACTTTACATGTTTAATGCCCGCTAATTAATTGCCGGCTTTTGTAAAAAATGCAGAACCCCGACATGAAATCACTTGGTGTACATAGGGTTAACCATGTCTTTTTCATGTCCTTTGCTATCTAATTTTCACAAACAATTAAATTCAATGTGGGGCAAAATTTCACACCTTTAGGGGTTAATTAAGGTGTAAATTCGTAGCAAAAAAGTCCGTTTTTTTTAAAAAGAATTTACACCTTTAATTACCCCTCAGGTTTGAAATTTTGCACACATAGTTTTTTTAATTGTTTGTGCAAATCAGATAGCAAACTACATGAAAAGACATGGTTAACCCTATGACCCCCAAGGCCCATTTCATGTCGGGTGCTTCGGGTCTTTTTCCGGAAGCGGCTTTACCGGCAATTGAATCAAAGGATATTTTAAATTTAGAATGTATAAACAAACATAATGTTTATTAATATGTACAATTGACTGTATATATATATATGAAAATTTATGTGTGTATATTTAGTGTTTTTCAAGGGGAAAAAATGGGGGTTTTTTTATTTTCGATATTTTTGTTCCATGACTTTACGGGACTTCCCGGTATCGGGTATCGCCGATTTTTTTTGTGATATCGGGGATACATTCCGATTCGATACTTTAGGATATCGGAAAGAAACGTCAACTCACTGGTTGACACAAGCTGACTAAATAGGATAGGCAGGAAGATTACTTTCTGCAACCAGAAAACCCAAAAAAAATCCAACAATTCTGAGTACAAAAATACTGAGATCCCCGCGATCCGCCACCCACTAAATAAAGGGCTCAGGAGAACAAAAACCAAGCTGCAGCTGCTGAAAAAAAGGAAAAAGCAAATGACAAATAACAGAGGCTGCAGAAAAAAAGTGGGAGCTCAGGCCCCAGGGGGGACCTGGTGACCTCCACAAAAGTCAGAAAACCATGCAAAAAGCAAGCACAAAAAGAAAAGCAAAAAATATCTTATCTAAAACAGGAGATGCAGGCGGGACTCCAGCAAACTTCCAAATGAACCAGGAACCACAATTGAGGACAAGAACAAATTGATCCCCCCGGCCCATCATGGGAGGGAACCTCCCTTATTCAGCCATTTCCCGGGTGCCAGATTGCCACTCCACTCTAAAGGTTCAGACGTCTGTAACCCCAGAGGGAGCCTCTGCTCAGAAAACCATCTCTAGCACATTCCTAACAGGGAGGCTGGTGTGTGGGATGTCAGCCATGTTTCCCGGGAGCCCAGGAAGGAAAGAATACGGAGGTAAAGAAGTCGTGAATCCGTAAATTTTAAAGAGGGAGCGAGCATTCAGAGTGATCCGAGAGAGGGTGTTAGGGGTCCAGTTCCCGCTGCTGCATAGGGGGAATTCGAACCATCCCTGATGCGGTTTCTCATCCGTTCCGGCCGCAGTTTTCTCTTTTTCACAGAGCTGTCCCCAGCGTTCGCCCAGTCTAACATGGCAAGATTTTATGCTGCCTCTCCAGGTTCTGCTATTGTAGCCATTTCTGGTCAGCGGCGAGCAGACGTCTTTAAACTAAGTCCTGCCCTTTTCCCCTTTGAGATGCCCAGGGGTAAGATCTCTCATTGGAGATTTAGGGGTAAAATGCTCGGGTACTGCAGCAGCCCTATTGGTCCGCCGGAAGGTCCTGAAATACAATGTGGTTCGGAACAGTTTCTCATTGGTCCTTTTTGGCGGCCTGTAGTTGCTACTTAAAAGGCCATGCGCTAGTATTTAATTGCATGATGGCTTTTGCGCCAGTGTGATCATGCATGCATTTTGGTTAGTGCTCGGCTGAAATAAGCCCTAGAATAGGCACCTCCGGTTTAGGAGATTTGTATGCAGTGATCAGGGCCTGGGGGAAATAAGCCCCTAGAATAACCCGGTTCCCCGGTGAGGAGTTGTTGTTTTGCGTTGCTGAATGCTTGACCCGGACTGCAAACCGCACAGCAGTTTATCTGTGTATCCCGTGGCGTTAAAAACACAGTCTCAAATTTTTGGTCTCTACCTCAGCGATTTTGTGGTGTAACAGATTTGTTAACCCCATTTATTTCAGCCGGCCTGCTTCCGGTGGACCCCGGGTGCGAACGCATCTATATTTAAAATTTTATTTTGTGGTTCGCCAGCCCAACAAAATACTAGCACCAGGTTCTGGCTAAAAAATAAAGAAATCGGGGGCTTTAAAGGAGGAAGGTTTGGGTAATTAGGGAACTTTTCAGATTTAACAAGGTTTTTTTAGTGCATAGAAAACCCCAAACCCTCGTGCAAAAAGTTTTTGAGGAAAACACTGAAATAGACCCTGTGTTGTGTTGCAGAGGGGATTTTGGCAAGAATGAACACATTAAAATGCGTGTTTTGGGTTGAGAAATGTCCTGTGGTGAGTACATTAAATACCCGTTAAGGTCCAGGAAATTGGTGGTAGAGGGGAAATGGTGTCCTGCAATTGTTTTGGGGGTTTGAAAAATGGAAAAAAATAAAAACACGATGAGATGGGTTGAAATATATAGGGGACCGGGAGATGCGCACCCGTGTGCACTGTTACTTACAAGGATTGGTGGTTCAGTGCGTTCGGGTTTAAAAAGGAGACTATAATATGGCATGGGAAAAATAATGTGGAGTTGCTAGTAAGTGAAGCCGGGGACTTCACTGAAACTTACAGGTATTGGGGGGTTCAGGTGTGAAGCAGACACCGTCGCTCTAGTCGGGGAAAAGGTGAGCGAGGTTTCAGAACGCCAGAAGGGTCAAAATTTAGAGGTCGGGCGGTCAGTGCTGGAAGGGGGAGGTTGGGTTGGGTCTGGCACAGTGTCCTCAATGGGACTTCAGCTGTGCTCACACCACAGTGAGAGTGGATGTCAGCGTTGTGGTGGAGCGATAGGAGGAGAGCGGCGATCGTGGCCCAGGGGACAGTGTACCTCAACCCCAAGAAGAAATCTTGTAGTGAACGAGCGCTATATTTAGGGAAGAGAATCGAAAGGGTTATCACAATGTTTTCCCCAATGCCATAATAAACCGGGAAAACCCAAGCAAAGCTTTGAATTAAAAATATAGTCACAACCCTTTTGGTTTTTGTCTTATGAGAAAAAAGAGGGAAATTAGGCAACAAATCATTGATCATTTAAGGTATATATACAGTCATTTATGTTATTAGGTTCTTAGTAATCGGGGAAAAAGAGGGTTGTTTAACCTAACAACCCCCCCCCTAGTAGGAGCCCAAACCATGAAAAAATTAAACTAAATAAAGGGATATTGAAATTGAAAATAAAAAGAGGGGAGGGAGTACTAAAAAGGATCTTTCGATAATAGTGTAAGCCAGATATAAGGTAAAGGGAAGGTAGGGAAAAAGAATATCTTACCGCTAGAGAAGGAGTGTTGAGAGATAGTGGATTTTATTCGGGGGTTCTAGAGAAGGAAAAATAAATCATGTTAGCCAATCCATTTCACGGTTTGAACCCTGGGTGTAATTATCGGGGTGAAAATCCAATATGTTTCCCGTTGTTTTAGTAAGCGGACATGGTTACCACCCCCTTCTGGGTCTGGGGACTTTTTCGTTTATTTGAAAAACCCCAGTTGTGATATATTGTGTTGGGCCTCTTTTTAATTGTGCCGGTAGTGGACCATGTTTTTTCCCACATTTTAGTGGACTTGGGTGGGATGCGATCCCCAATTGCCTAGTAGTTTCCCCCCACAACAGTTAACCCACAACGGCATTTGATGATATAGACACAAAATTTGTTTCGCATTTAAAAAATTTCCCTTTATGGGATAAGATTACCTGTACGTGGGTGAAGACTTCATTGCCCTTGATAATGTTGGAACAAAACATGAGTTAGGCATGAAAGGTGCCCGTTCTTCTCAATCCATCAATGGGTGTGTATAGTGGATTATTAGGTCCATGTGGGGTCTGACAAGTTGATCTTTGATATTTGGGCTTCTTAGGCACATTAATGGTGGATTGTTGAAGGGAGGATTTTTGGGGTATGCCTTGGTCGGAGAGGCCAGTGTTTGGGTTTGGTTATGGTTCTCTGCATAAGGGAGATGGCTTTGGAAAAAAATGGAAGTCGGACCGGTTGGGGTGGAGTGATATTGTGCGTCTTCAGGGGCCTATCTATCAGACATTTTTTTTGTATCTGACCTCCCTTTTAGTGGGATCTGAAAACGATTTGGGAACCCTTTTTTAATTGTGATCGGGGAAGGGTGTCCCGTTGGCAAAGGGTTTACCGCTATCAAGCAAGGAGGTTGTTACAGTCTGGGGCTTTGGTGATATCGGTAGTCAATTTGCCCTGTATGTCCTGTTGATTTGGTATCAAGAAGCTTTGGTTTCCGTGCTGTAAGAGCGTGAATTTGAGTTAGTTTTCTAACACTTTTTTATGATGTTAAGGTAGATAGGCTTTTGTCACCAAGCCAGATACAGAAGATGTCATTATGATCGGACCGCAAGAGATGTTCTTGGAATAATGGGTTACAAAAGATGAAATCTTGTTAGTTCTGTCCTTAAAAATTTGCAAAAGCGGGGCTACATTAAACCCATCGCGGTCCTGCACAATTTGGATATAGAATCGTTCTAAAATTTTAAAGAAATTATCCCCTCAGGACTAAATTCAAGAGATTAGGCACAGTTATGTGTTTTGATTCGAGATTAGCGTTGTCAAGAGTCATTGATACGCTTGAATGCCCTTGTCATGTGTAATAGATGTATAAAAAACTGTTGACCTTCAAGTTGGCATATGATGCTAGTGGGTTCGACAGAGTCCTGGGTTTGGATTTTTTTTGAAAGTCACCTGTATCGGATGAATGATCTTGGGAATGGGTATAGGGTGTTAAGAGGTTTCTCTAAGAAAATTGACAGTGGATTTAAGATGGAGTCTGTTGAGGCCACAATGGGGCCGCCCAGGCGGATTTGTAGGTCTTTATGAATCTTCGGTAAGGATGTAAAGTACAGGGGTGATAGGGTGTTGGTTAGTAAAAAATTTTTTGGTTTTGGGCTTTGGTGTGAAGTTGAACAGTGGGGACTCCCCTCCAATGGGTCCTCATTTAATGTATATGTGGTTGCAGGGTCCCGAATGCGGCCCACTTTACGTCGGACCGTGTACAGAATGAGGGCCCCTTTAAGACCTGAAATGGGTCCCTGTTACTCCAGAGCAAGGGACTGTTCTGCGCCCCAAGAGGGCGTAAACCCGGATGGGGGCAAAGGAAAATTGGCGTCCGACTGGCCACCCGTTAATGGCATGCTTTTTTGTTTCTTCTCCCGTTTGTTTGACCCTTTGGTCCCTTCCTTGCTGGATCCCGGGGACCAAAACCCCTGGGGGTTTAATGCGGTGGACTCCGGATGTTGGGTTGGACGAATTTTTCCTGAACTTTATCCCCCTTACCCTTGAACTGGCCCCATGTTTGAAAAGGCACCCCACCACCATTAAAGGGCCTGTGGTCCGCCCTAAAAGGAGGAAGGGGGAAATTCTGGACATTAGTGGGCCCACCAGTGTTAAAAGGCCAACGGTTTTTGTGGGCCTGAACTGGTTGTTTACATTGAAAATCCTATACGGAGAACTGACACTTGTTTAGTTTTTAGTTTTACAAAGGTTTTCCAATTTTGCTAATGTTCATTATGGTAATGTTCCTAAAGTATTGTTATGTGTAATTGCTGTTGTGTTGAGTTTGGGAAAAAATTGTAAGGTGAGGCTGGGCCAGCGCAAAAGCGGGAGGAAAATGTGTCCCTTTTGAAGTTCGGGTACGTTAGCCCTGAGCAGAAGTAAGTAAAGGTTACTGCCACCCTAAGCAATCCCCCCTGGGATTGTTAGCGTTGCATACTAAAAAACGCTTGCGGGATCGTTTCTATATCGCTAAAGCGGCCACATTTAGTATTTAGTTTTAACGACGCTATCCGCCGTTAGCGAATTTTTTAAAAGATTTAGCGGTACAAAGTACCGCAAATCGCTAAAAAAGGTGCCACAAAGCGTAAGATATTACCCAGCGGGGGAGGCGCCAGCGATGAAATAGGGTCCGGAACGATTCAGCCCACGACGAGATAAAGCAGGAAGTCGTCGCTGGGAACTGCCGCATGAACAATTTCGCTAACGGGATCGTAAATAGTAGTTTTTTAAACGACTCTTTAGCGAAATTGGGTTTTGGTGGCATAACTTAAGAGATGGGGCACTTTCCAGAAATCCCCCGATGGGGAGCTCCCCGTTGCCCCGGGCCCTTTAGGAGCCTTTTTAAAGGACGTAAGTGGAAATCAAAGGGGGTCTCAAAGACTAAAAAAGGGACTAAAGACCGCAAACATGGGCCCCAGGGGCTTTTGGAAGGGCACCCAAATGAAGGGGGGACTAAGCACCCAGATTTCCCCGCGCCGTGAATACTGTAAATTTTGGCTTGCAGCGTGTGGGGCGGCTTTGGAGAGAGTAGGAGAAATCGAAATCCAGGGGTTGTACTTTTTTACTTCTTTCCATCCCTGTTCATTAAAAGTTATTCCCCATTGGACAAAAAAGTTGCTTTTGGACTCTAATTTTTCCTGGATACCGTGGACAGAGAGAAAACAAGGGGAAAACTGTGGGAAAAGCTGTGTTTGTCCCGTTAATTATGTACAAGAGGGGCCCCAGGGTGCTTGCTGCCGTTTGCTCAGGGACTCTGTAAAATGTGCCTTTAAATAATAGGCCACAACTTTCCCCCTGGTTTCCCTTGTTAACCGCTTTTTTTGGGGAGATAAAACTCTACCCCCCTTTTCTGTCTGTATTTACCTTGCAATTTTTTTTTTTTAATTTTTTAAATCCTGCTTGTATAAATCCTAATGGCCCCCATACCTTAGGGGCTTCCCGCTAATTTAAGGGGCATCTGCCAAATTTAAAGACTTTTTTTCTGTGTACTTTTTTTAGAGGATACCCACGCGCAAAAAAATTTTTTTTATTTTTGAGTACTTATTTTGGGGCAGGTTTGTGGATTGTTCTATTTGTAGCTGGAAACTTCCCCTTTGCACTACGCCCCACAAAATTCATTGACAACTATTAAAAAAAAAGCTAAAAAAAGGGTTTTGCATTAGAAAGGAATTTAAAAATTTTTCAATCTTGGTTTAAAAAACAAAAAATACCCCCTTCTCCCCCTTGAAGTTTTTCAGTTTTTTTCCCCCTTCGTCACCTTTTTAATTAATTTTAATAAAAATTTTTGCAAAAGGGGAAAATTTTCCCCGAAAAAAATTTTTTTTATTTTTTGGGGAAATGACTGTGGTAGGGGAAAAATGTGAAGGGTTAAAAGTTTTTTAAGCATTTTTTTGGGTTCACACCATAAAATATATGAAGAGCATGACATTATTCCGAAAAACCCCCCAAAACCCCTCAAAAGCAAAAATCTATCACTTTTCCCTTTAAACAACAGGTTTATTTTCCCGTTTTAAAATTCTGACTGAAAAACAAAAAAAAAACCCCAAAAAAAGGGGTTTCGAACAAAAAAAAAGGCCCCTACAGGGAGGGAAAAAATTTTATGTTCAGAATGTGGGAAATTTTTTTCCCCAAAAATAAAAATTTTGTACATAAAGGGAAAAAAACAGGGGGAGAAGTTTTTTTCCCCTGCCAAAATTTGGGGGGAAAGTTTTCCCCAAAAAAACAAATCTTTTTTGGGACATCAGAGAGTTCACACGGGGGGGAAAAACCCTTTTCCCCGTGCAAAAATGTGGAAATGTTTTTACTGGGGGAAAAAAACCCCATGTGCATCAAAAAATCCCACAGGGGAGAACCCCTTTTATGTGCAGAATTGGGGAAAGTTTTACCAAAAAAAAATTCTTACTGTCATCAAAAATTTTTACCCCCGGGGAAAAACCTTTTTTTAAAGTCCAAATTTGGGGAAAAGTTTTACCAAGAAAAAAAATTCTTTTACATCAAAAATTTTACAAGGGGAGAAGCCATTTTTTTGCCCCGTTTTTGGGGGGGGTTTTTTAAAACCGGAAAAAAAAAACTTACGGGACTCAGGGGGTTCACACAGGGGGAGAAGCCTTTTTTTATGCCCCAAAGGGGGAAAAATTTTTTTTCAAAGAAAAAAAATCTTATGTACTTTTAGGGGGTTCACACAGGGGGGGAAATTTTCAGGGGCAAATGGGAAAAGTTTTCCCCAAGGGGAAAAATATTTTTATGCAAAACAGAGAATTCACCAGGGGAAAAGCCTTTTTCCCGTGTAGAATGGGAAATGTTTTTTTTTAAAAGGGGAAATTTTTTAAAAAAAAAAACACTCCCAGGGAAAAAAAACCTTTTCTTTTTCCCCAAAAAGTGGAAAATTTTTACCCCCAAAAAAAATTTTGTGCAATAAGAAAACTCACACGGGGTGAAACCCTTTTTTCTTGTAAAAAGGGGAAAAAGTTTTATCAAAAAAGAAAATTTTAAAGTCACCCCCCAAAGTCCCCGGGGGAGAGAAGCCTTTTTTAAAAGTCAGAATGGGGGAAAATGTTTTAAAAAATTAAACTTGCTCCCAAATTTAAAAAATCGCACAGGAGAGAACCCCTTTTTTTTCCCTAAAAAGGGGGGAATTTTCTTTTAAATCTATTTTTTTTATAAATCAAGGGGAATTTTCACACAGGGGGAAAGCCATTTTCATATTGAGTTTTTGGAAAAAAGTTTAAAAGAAATTTTTTATTTTTTACCCAAAAGAGAAAAACACAGAAAAAATAGCCACTTGATAATTTCTAAATGTATTTTATAGCAAGGTCCCAAAAAAATTAAATAAAAAAATTTACAACCCCAAAAAGGGAAAAAATTTTTGACACTAAAAAATAATGATTTTGGGCTGTGCTGTATGCAATGAGCAATAAAAAAGGGAGAATGGATATAACAACCGAAAAAAATTTTATCTTGTTATAGAATACTTTATTTTTTTTAAAAATATAAAAGCATCTTAAAGGGTTGAAAAAACACCCTTTTTTTGGGGTACTTTTTGGGACAGTTGCCGAGGCAAACATAGACAAGTATCCCCAAAAATTTTTTGGGGTCTTATTAATCAGATGAGCGAAATGTCCTAATCAAGTTTTAAAAGCATCTATCCCCCCCCTGATACCCCCTAATAGAAGAGAGAGGGTTTTGGCCCCCCTTTAAAACTTGTAAAAGGGGAAAAAAAAGGGGTTTTAAAAATAATTCCCCCTTTTTTGTATCTATTTTTTGTATTGTCTATGATTTTTAAATTTTCCCCAGGGGCCCCTTTTTGTGGAGGGGACAGCTGGTATGGTTTTTTTTAGAAGTAAAATTAAGGCATTATTAAAAATTAAGGGGTTTTTGGGTTTTTTAAACCCTTTTCCATTTTTTTTTAATTATCTTCCCTTTTTTATAGGAAACAAGTTTAATTACCCAGAAAATTTCATTGTCCTAAAAGAATTTTTTAGGACCTTTACCCTTTAGAATTTTTTAATGGCCCCCTCATGGAAGTTGACTGCCCCAGCTAGTAAAACTTTGCTTTTTTTTTTTTTAATTTTTCCCCCCCGTTGCAGAGAAATTAAAAGTAAAGTTTTTGGGGAATTTTTTTTATTTTTTTTTTTTTCAACGGGATGCTGCGGGGGGTTTTTGGGAGAAAAGGGGAAAGGGGAAAGGGGGACCCTAGTTATAATAGTGGGTAGGCGGAGCCCAGATGGGGTTGACACCCCAGTTAAAAAAGGGTTTTTTCCCCGGCCCCCCAGCAGGGGGCCCCCCCCACTCCGCTTTCCCCCCGTTTAAATATGAGGTCTCAGAGGAGGGCCTGCGGAAGAAACTCCTAGAAACTTTATTTTTTTTTAATTTGGGAAAAAAACTTTGGTCCCAAATTTTGGTTTTGAGGTCTCGGGGGCTCAGGTTTTCTGGACCCCCCCTCCCCTTTGGGGATCTGTTTTTCCTGATGGGGGGCCCCGAAATTTCCCCTTCCCCGGCCCCCGGGGGAAAAAGGGATGGTTTCCCCGGCGGGGACCCCAAACCCGCAAAGGGGTCTTTTCGTTCCCCTGGGGGGAAGCATGGGCATAGCGCCAAAAACCCCCCGGGGGCCCCGTGGCGCCCCGGGGTTGGGGTAATACCCCAATTTTTAATTTTAAATTTTTTGATTTTTTTTTCGTTTGGGGCCGCCGTTTTACGAAAACTTTCCGGGATAGTTTTTTTTTTTTGCCCCCGGTGTGGGGGGAGGACAGGGGAAGGGGGGGAGAGGAATGCCCCGCTTTTTTTTTTAAAAATTTCCCGGGGCCGCCCCGGGGGGCCGGTTTACGCAGTTTTCCATTTCCGGCTCCTCAAAAAGGTCACACGGAGACAGAGCGCGGGGGCCCCTTTCGTTTTAGAAAAAAAAAAATGCGGGGGTAAAACCCCCCGGATCGCCCCCCCCCCTCCCGGCAAGAACGGGGCCCCCCCGGGGGATCGCTTCTAGCCCCCGGGCAAAAAATTTTAACCCCTTCACCCCCCCAAGCGGGCGCCGTCTGGGGCACAAATTTAGTGACGTTAGCGCTGTCCTGCGGTGTTTGCATGGGGGGTTGCACACTTTTAAAAATTTTAAAAAGGGGGTTTGGGGGGGTCTGGGAATTAAAGCCACTATATTTCCCCCTTTAAGTTTTCCCAAAAAGAGGGGTTTTCATGCAAAACTTTTTTTTAAAAAAACTTTTTTTTAAGTCGTTTTTTGCGCCAATCTGGGCGATCTCATTTAAAAGCATAAGCTTTTGCGACCCCCTTAAAAGCCCCTTTGGGGTCATTGCGATATACAATCACCCCAATTTTTTTTGCGTTTTTTGGGGCGATTTTTTTTTTAATGGGGGCTAGTGTCCGCACTGGGGCCCCTTTAAGGGGCGTTGGGGGGTGACCCCCTTTTTATTTCGGGGGTTTTTGGGGTTTGCTACTTTCCCCCCGGGGGTTTAAAATTTTAAAAGGGAGACAGTGGGGTAGTTCCTTTTTTTAAAGTTTAAAACCTTTTTCGTTTGTTTTTTTTTAAGAAACCCTGTTCTTTTCTGACGGGGGTTTAACCCCCCTTACTGGCAATGTCAAAAGCCCCTCCCCCGGGGGGGGGGGGGGGGGGGGGGGGGGGGGGGGGGAATTGGGGGGGGAAGGGGGGGAAAAATTTAGTCCGCGTTTCTGACCGCAGCCCCCGCGGGGGTTCATGCGCAGGGGGTTCCCGGGGCCCCTTTGGGCCCCAAAAGGAGGCCCCCGTACTTCTATTGAGGCCTGTCTGCCCCTTTAGGTTTTTTGGGGTCAGTAAAAACCCCTAAAAGGAAAGCGACACAAATCGGTCCCCTTCCCCTCGCGTAGCGAAAAAAGTCCGATTGGACAAGGGGATCGGCAGGGACACTCTATCTCTCATTTGGGGGACTAAGATTTCAAAATTTTTTTCCCCGAAGGGGGAAAAATTTTCCCCGGGGAAAAGGAACTAGGGGGGGCCTTTTGGTTTTAATAGGGCCGGAAAATTTCAGGGGGGCGTTTTTCGCGGGGGGCTTTACAAACTGTAAACCTTTTTCCCCCGGGGGTTTTTTTAATTGGCCCCCCTTTCCTGAAGTGAAAAACCTTTATCCCCAAAAAAACTTTGGTAAAGGGGGGGGGGAGTCTTTTAGGACCCCCCGGACAAAAAAAAAGGGGGGGCCCAAAAAATATCCATCCCCCGAAGCCCCCGGTTAATGGATCAGAAAAATTTAAATCTTTTTTACTTTTTAAAAATTTTCCCAGACCCCGGGTTGGGGGCCCTTTAAAAAGGCGGGGTGGCAAGAAAAGGGTCCCCCCCATGAGGTAAGGGCTTTTAATTGAAGGGGACTGCGTTTTTGCATCCCCGGGGGTAATCCCCCGGGGGTTTTCAAAACAGAAGAGCAAAAGTGGCTTAGACAGTGGGAAAAAGGGGTTTTTAACATTTTTTCTTTTTTGTTAAAAGTGGTCGCTTATTTTTAAATTTACCTCCGGGGTGATTGCAAAGGCAAAGAAACAGGCTTTTTAAAGCAGCGCAGGCTTTTACTTCTGGTTTTTGGGAAATATTTCCGGTGGTTTTTCCCCGGAAACCTTTCGGGGGTTAGGGGTGAACCGGCAACCCCGGGGGTTTGGGTCTCCCCCCCCTTTTTTTTTTTTTAAAAAAAAAAAAAAAGGGAAAATTTCAGAAATTCCCGGGGTTAACCCCCCGGGAAAAAGAACTTCTGGGGTTTAAACAAAGCTGGGGAAAAAAAACCGCTAAGGGGATTGGAAAAACTGAAACTCACCAGCGCTCTCGAGTGGGGGGTGTTTACTCCAATTTTTGGGGCCATTGGGGGTTTCCCCCGTGGGGGGGGAAAACCCCGGGGGCCAGGGGTTTTTTTTGGGGGCTATTCATAGAGTCTCTTTTTCCAACCCCCGGGAATTTTTTTTTTTCCAAAATCGCATTGTCAGGCCGAAATTTGCCCTATGCGATGGTCGAATTTCCCTTCTGCAGAAGGGTTTTTGGTTTTTAAAACCGGGGGTTTCCCAGAGGGGCCGGGGAAAAGGGTTTTTATTTTCCAACCCTTGTGGCCCCAAAAAAGGGGGGGCAAATTTTTTCCCCCTTTTTTGGAAAGATTTAATCGGCTTGTAAACCCCGAAAATTTGGCCCCGGAGTCGCTTGCTCCCCTTTTTTGGCCCCCCCTGTGCCCCAATGTCTTTTTTTTGGCAATCGACATTCCGACGCTTAAAATTTGCATGTTCCCCCCGGAAGGGCTCCCCAGCCCTTCTTTTGTTTTGCCATAGGGGAGGAAATGTTGTGGCTCGGCCCCTTTGGTTGGCCCCTTTAAGCCTAGAGTTTTTCAAAAAATTTTTTGGGGCCTTCATTTTGGAATTCTTCGTAGACAGGGATTACGATTTTTTCCCCCCCCGGAAAAGGGTTTTTTGATTGGGGGATTTAAAGGAGGGGGGCAGGGGGGGGTCGAAAAACTATTCCAAAACCCGGAGGACTTGGGGGACTGGTCAATTGGGGGGAAGTTTTTTTGGGAAACCCTTGCGTCTATCCTATTTTTAGGGAAGATTTCAAAAAGGGTTGGGGATTGGGGTCTCTACCCCCGACGGGGGGCATGTCCCCTCGAAAGTACAATTAAAAAAATCTTTGACGGGAAAGTCTTTTGGGAAGTGTATGGGGCCTTCGGGGGTTTAAGGTGGCGTTCATGGAGGAAAATTTTCCTTTCCCCCGTACCCCTTTTCCAAAAAAGGGTTTTATTCTGATTTTTTGGGGGTTGATCGCAGGTTTCCTGGATTGAAAATGTACATCCTCGCGGGGCGATAACCCTTGGGGATTGTGGTTAGGGGAGGAGTGTTACCCCGGGGAAAATCTTTCCCCCTTCCCCGGGGGGGGCTTTTATATCCCCGAGGGGCCCCCTGACGGGCTGGGTGGTGCCCCGGAACGATCTCTGGTTTTTAGGGGGTTTTTGGCATGGGGGAAATTTTGTTCAAAAGATCAATTATCCGGGGGTTTGAGGGAATTTTTTTCCCTTTCCTAAACACGGGAAAGGTCCTTTGAGGGGGTTTTAAACCGTCCGTTTTCAGACAGAAAAACGCGCGGCGGCGCGTAAAATCAACCCCCAAGGGGGACAAGGGGGCCCCCGACTCTTTGGGGGGTGTTCGGATCCTGTTTTGGGCCCCCAGACCAGAGGCCAGTCTTCTTTTTCGGTCCACAATTTTCCGGGGGGGTTAGAATTTTTACCCCGGGGACTTTTTCCCTTCGCGAGAAAATTTCCCGGAGGATGGGTCTCCATCCAAAAAAATTTTTGGGAAAAGCTGGCTCCCCCGGGGAATTTTTCCCCCCCCGGATTTTTTTGGGAAACCCCGGGTTTAATGCCAAGTTTCCCCCCCTTTTTTTGGGGCCCGGTACAAGGACCCAAGGGGGTGGCGGTGGAAAACCTGGGGGTCCCTTGGGGGCCCAAAAAAGAGCTAAACTAGTTTCCGCCCCAAAAAACTTTTTTTCCCCCGGTGCTGGTCGGGGTTAGGGGTGGAAAAAAGTCCCCGGTATTTTTTTAGCCCCCCGGGGTTTTGGCCAAGGGGACGTGGTTTTTTGAACCCCGGGGTCGCTTTTGGCGGGGCCCCCCTTCCCATTCCTCTTTGGCCCCCGGCCTGTTTTAAACCGGGGCCCCTTTTTTTATCCGGACTTTGAAGTCTCTTTTGTTTGATTTTCATGGGGTTTTAGGAGAATATTGAAAACCCTAGGGTTTTTTTTTGGCCCCCGTCGTTCCCCCCTGCGGCTGCCCCAGGTTCGGGGACTTTAAGGGGTTTTTCCCCCGACTTTGGGGAAACCCCTTTTCTCGTGGTTTTTTAGGGTTTTTTTTTAAAGGGAAACCCGGGGGGTTTTTTTTTCCTTCCCCCAAATTTTTGACCCCTTTTGCGTAAAAGGCTGGACAAGGGTTTGGCAATTAGCCCAAAACTGAAAGGGGGAGGTTTTGCTCCCCTCTTTGCTGTTCCCCGGGAAAGGTATCGCCTCGCGTAGGGGAGTGGTCCCCCCTTTTTTTTCCCCGGGGTAAAACCCCCCCGTTTCCGCCGGGAAGTGTCCCCTGTCCCTTGGGGGGTTAACCTTTCTTTTTTGGCTCTTAGCATGTGCCTTTTTGAGCCAAAAGGGGCCCGCTATTTTTTTCCTTACTTTTTTAAAGGTTGCCTTCCCCTGGCTGGGGACCTTTTGAGAAGGGTTTCCCCGTTGGCGGGGCTTTCCTGCTTGCCTCCCTTCCTGGATTTTTACCCGGGGAGTAGTTTCCCCCCCCCCGGTGCGACTTTCCCCAAACCAAAGGGGTGTCGCAATTTCATGTTTTAAAACCGGGGATTTTTTTTGCCCCCTTCTTTGCCCGGGGGGCCCAAGGAAGCCAAAAAGGGGGGGCCCCTTCCACATTGGGGTTTTGTGGGGCCCCTTAAGTTCTATTTTTGTTATTTAGAGTTTTCGGGGGTCCCCACCCCCTTTTTTGTGATTCCAAAAAGGTCCTCAGCGTGGTCAAAGCTTCCCCAAAGGCTCTAAGTCGTTGGAATTTGGGGGGGGCCATTTTTTGGGGGGTTACCGACTTAAAAAAAGAAAACCCTTCCCAATTAAGATTCGACTGTCACCCCCAGGGAAAAAGGGTTTTCCCCGTGGGCCTTTTATCAAAGGGCCCCCAGCTCAGCTTGCCCCGCGGGACCCCGGGGTTTTCGTCCACACGTTTTTTTAAAATTTTTTTTTAAAGGGGGGGCGTCAGTGATTTCACTGATTTTGGCCTTTGGGGGATAGAGCCCCAAAGGGGGCTGTAGTTTCAAGTTCTAGTTAACTTGTTTTTTTGGGGGGCCCATTGCGCATTTATAAAAGGGTTTTTGGGGTTTCCCCGCCTCTTTTTGGTTTTTTTCCCCCCCCCTTAAAAATTTGGGGGTGCTTTGGGTTTTTCCCCCAGTTAAATTTGTGGTCCCCCTTTCCTTCCCCTTTTCCCCGAAAGAGGGGTTTTGGTAAGAACTTACCTGAAAAAACCTTTTCAGCAAAAGGAAAGGGGAAAGGGGGAAAAAACAGCTCCCCCCCTTGGAAAAATGTTTTTTTTGTTTTTTCCGAAAAAACGTGACCCTTCTCATAGCGATTATCGGGCTGAGGTGGGGCGCCTAGGCTTGTTCCAGCATTCCCGCTATCGCGTGGTAGGTCCAGTAAAAAGGGGGAAAACCTTAAAAACCCCCGTGGGGGTTTTTTTCCCCAAAAGCATGAAATTTTCCTTCCCTTTTAAAAGTTTTTTCCCCCAAAGGGGCCTTCAAAAGGGGGGTTTTGTTGCCCCCCGGGTTTATATTGCTTTCCTTTTAAATTTTGGGGCGATGGAAAAAACTGGAGTGGGAAAGGGGCCCGTGTTTGGGGGGGGCCCCGGGCCACCCTTTTTAATCGGGTGCAATCCTATCGGGGGTCCGCCCCCCCATAGTTATAAAAATAGGTGTCTCCTTTCTTTCCTTCCTTCGTTTTAAAAGGTTTTTAAAAAGGTAATTTTTAAAACCAAAAAACCCCCTATTCTGGGGACTTGTACTTCTATTTAAGGGGGTTTTTAACCCCAAACCTTTTAAATGGGGATCATTTAGGAAAAAAAAGAATACACCCCCCCTTTTATCACTGATGTCTACAGTTTTAAAATTTTTGATTTTCGCAGAGGAAAGTATCATTAAAACTCTTCTAGATTTTTACGAACATCATTTTTTTGGGGGGGGGGGTTTTTGGGAAATGAGGGCATTTTGAGATAAATCTGGAAGTGTTTTGATCTGTTTTGTCTCACATGGTGAGGTTTTGGGGGCCCCCCCGCCCAAGACCGGGAAGACGGGATGTGGGAAAAAAAAGGCCCCCAAGCAGGAGACTACTGGGGGGGAAATACATCCGGGGGGCAGATAACGGGGCATTAAAAAAAAGCAGGGGGCCCAAGACAAATGGAGTGCCTGGGAAAAATATCAGGAAAAAAGGGGCCCAAATTTTTTCCCCCGAAACGCTTTTAATTTTTTTTAAATTGAAAACCCTTTTTTATTTTTTCCAGCAACACAAAAAAAAAAGGGGCGGGTGGAGGTTTTTAAAAAGTTTAAAAAATTTTTTCTTTCTATTTTTGGTCGATTCCCCTTTTTTCAAATTCTTCCTATTTTGCTTTTGTCTTATTTTTTTTTGTGAAATAAAAAAATTTCTGCAATGTTCATCAAAAGTGTGCGGTGAAAATTTTTATTTTCCCCCACAGGGTTTTTAAAAGTTCCCCCCTTTTTTCCCCCTTTTCAGCTCCCCTTCCAAATGAAAAACCCTAGCACCCCAAAAAAAAAAAGGGGGAAAAAAAATTTGGGAGAAAAATACGACCCTCAGGGTTGTCGGGGATTAAGCCTACCCCGCAAAAGAAAAAAACTCCAGGGGGTTTTTTTGGGGGAAAAATATTTTTTGGGAAATTTTGCTCCCTTCCAAAAAATGTCGCCCCAAAAATTTTTTTCCCAATTTTTTTTACTAAGAGTTCATGGTTTTTCCCAAAAAAAAAATTTTTTCTTCTGGAAAAAATTTGTGGAGAATAATCCACAGGTATGATTTTTTGCTCAGAGATTTTTTTTGGGAAAATGCTTTTAAAAACCATAGTGGACCCCCCCCTTTAAAGGGGAAAAAAGGGCCCCCCCACATCAGGAAAAAGGGCAGGACCCGGAGCAGTGTAGAAAAACCCCCCTTTTGGTTCTAGAAAGGTTTGAACAGCAGAAAAATCAGTTTTGGAAATTTTTTTCCCTTTGAGTAGGATCCTCGCAGAGCAACCACTTTTAGAGTTGTTTTTTTTTTAAAAGGGGATAATAATTAGGGGGAAATCAAAAAGGAAAAATTTTTTTAAGGGGCCCGGGGCGATTCCTGTGGCCAATTCCCCCCAAAAAAAAAAAAAAATTTTTTTTTGGCCCCCATAAAAAACACAAAAAAAAATGATGGAGCCAGGAAAGGCAAAATTTTTTTTGCTCATAAAAAAAATTTTTTCAACTTCGCATCAGAGGAGGTTTGTAATGAAATTAAAAGACCTTTTTGGAAAAAAAAAAACCAAGTCTTGGGAAATTAGGTTTTTGTACAGACAGACCAAAAGGGTTTTTGAAGGGGAAAAAAAGTAAATGTCCACAAAAACCCCCTAATTAAATTTTTTGAATAGCAATTTTTTTTTTGCCTTAAAAATTTCCCCCCAAAAATATTTGCCATAGAGCCCCCAAAAGGGTACCTATGAGCAAAAATTTTTTAAAAAAGCAAAAAAAAAATTTAAAAAAATTTAAATTTTTTAAATTTTTTTTAATTAAAAAATAAAAGGGGGGGTGGGAAAAAACGTTTTTGCTAAAAAAACCCCCTAAATTTTTAGCAAGGTTTTTATTATTTATTTTTTTAAAAATTAAAACATCCCCCTGGCATTTTAGTAATAAGGGCTGAAAATTTTTCAAGCTTTTTAAATGGGGAAAAAAAAAAAGTTATATAAAGTCCCCAAAAATTTTTTGTCACTGTTGGCAACAAAAAAAGGATTATCAAAAGTTTAAAAAAAAAAAAAAATTTTAAAAAATGCCGCCCAGTTTTTAAAAAAAACACAAAAAGCAATTAAAAAAAAAAAACTTTTTTTTAAACCCCTGGAAAAAAATATTTAAAAAAAAAAACACTAGGTGGCCCCCCAAACACCACCCTTTTAAAAAACTTGGCCATTAGACAAAAAAAAATCAAGTTTGCAAGTACAGGGAGGTAAAAAAGGGAAAGTATCAGAGACCGTCTTATTTAAAAAAATATCCGGAATATAAGAAGTGAAACCCCATGTCGGGGTACCCCTTTGCGGGTTTTTACACTTACAAGGTGGAAATTTGGGCGGGGTCAGGAGACGGGGGGAGAGCATCTGCTCCCTTTGGAGTTGAAAAGCTGTTGCCCCGGTCAGTAGAACCCCCCCAACCCTCAGGAGAAACCCCCGGGTTGTAGGGGGGGAAAAAGGGAAGTGGAGGCCACACAAAAAATGAGCATCATTTGACTTGTTTTAAAATTTAAATTTTTGGGGGGGGCTCCCAAAAAACCCGGGCCTCCTTTTGGTTTTTAAAAATTTTTTTTTTCCCTTGATGTTTTTTTTGTGATTTTTTTGACAGCACATTCAATTTTGGGGCAGAAAAAAAAAAATTCAATGAGATATTTCTTTTTTTTTAAAAATTAGGGTGTGTTATTTGGTTTTCCCCCTTTTTTTTTTGAGAGTTTTTAAAAATATATATTTTTAAAAAATTTTAAATTTTTTTTTTTTATTTTTAAAAATTTTTTATTTTAATATATATATTTTATTAAAGAGGGAGACTTAATACAAAAATTTATAAATGGGTTTAATTAATCCCCTTTTCAACCCCTGGGCCGGGTAGGGGGGAGTTTTTGAACCCCTTTAAACAGTAAAACAATTTTTTTATCAAAAACCCCGTAGAAACCCCCTTTTCGGGAAAAGACCCAAAAAGGCTTGACTCAGGACAAAAGGGGACTCGATGGTGGGGCCCCTTAGAAGGTCCATCTTTTTTTGTCTAAAAGGTATATATTTTTTTAATTAATAATTTAAAATAAAAACCCGGGCAGTTTGACTTTTTTTTTTGAAAACCAAGACCCAAATTTGGGGTAGCTTGGGTTTAAAAAAAAATTAAAAAAGCCGATTTGAGGTGGTAGCTTTTTTGTCTTTCCCACTTTATAAAGGTTTTTTTTTGGGGAACACTACCTGGATCAATCCTTAAAAACGGGGGAAAAAAGGTTTTAGGAGGTAAGAGGGGGTGGGGCCCCAGGAGGTAGTACCTGCTTTTAAAAATTTGGAAAAAAAGAGGGGAAACCCCGGAAACTCAGACGTCAAGGTTAATTTCAGGGAAAAAATTTTTTTAAGGGGGCTCAGAAAAGAATTTGGGGGGGTCCAAGGGGGTGGTTTCCCCTTTAAAGGGCAAAAATGCCAGGAAATGGAAATTTTGAAAAAAAGTTTTTCAAAGCAAAATTTTTTACCCAAATTTCCCAAAAGGGGAAAAAAAGGGAAAATTTTTAAAAGGAAAACCCGGGTGGGGAGAACCAGAACTTAAACACTTTCAAAAAGGAAAAAAAGAAAGTTTATAAAAAAGGAAAAAGGGAGGATCTAAAAAAAATATAATCCCCCCCGGGGGCACAAACAGATTATTAAAGCTGACAAAAATTAAGGTTGCAAGGACATCAAAAAACCAAAAAAAAAAGGTTTTTGGGGGGTACCCAAAAGTAAAAGAAAAGTCAAAGTGCTTGGGGTTTTTACAGGTGGGGAAAAAGGAAATGGTAAAAAGGGGTTTGAGAGGCTTAAAAAAGTTAAATTCTTTTTTGCTTTTTTTTTCTCTGAAAGGGGAAAAGTAACTCAACTGATCTTCATGCCCCAAATTAAAAAAGGAAAAAGAAGAACCAGGTTTTTAAAACAGAAAAGGGCAGTGGGAAAACACAAACCAAAAAGAATTAAAATCTCCAGGACCAGATAAATTTTAAAAACCCCCAAAATTGAAGGAGATAGCAGAAAAATTCTTGAACCCTGCCATAATCTTTGAAAATTTTTGGGGGAAAAAAGGGAAAAGTCCCAAAAGAAAGGGAAGAGCAAATGTTTTTCCCCATTTTAAAAAAAGGGGGAAAAGGGGGGACCCCGGGGAAAACGGGGGGTGAGTCTACTTCTATACGGGAAAAAATCTTTGAAAAAAATTTTTAAAAGAACATGTATGCAAGCCTGGATAAAAAAGAATGATAACAATCAGAAAAGGGGTTTAACTAAAAAATCATGTAACTAACAAAAATTTCCCTTTTTTGACAGAAATCACTGACTGCGGGGGGTCAGGGGGAAAAGCGTAGTATGTTATTTTGACTTCGCAAAGCTTTTTTACAAAGTTCTCACACAATTCTTATTGAAAAATGAAATTTTTAAAGGGAAGGACAAGGCAAAATGTTGGGGGTTTTATTTTGGTTAGTGATCGGCCCCCAAAAATTTTCGAAAAAGCCCCAAAAAATTTTGGGAAAATGTATCAAGGGGGTACCAAAAAGGTCTTTTTTGGGCCCTTTTAAAATTTTTAACATTTTTTATCAATTTTTAAAAAAAGGGGAAATTTGGGGGGGAAAATGATCAAATTTGTGATGAAAACAAAATTTTGGAGGGTTTTATGTTTTGGTAGCTGAGGAGAGCAGGCAAAAACGGCAATACCCAGAAGGTTGGAATCTACGGGATTATTTCCCCTAAAAACCCCCACAACAAAGGCAGCCGTGGAGCAAACCTACTTTTCCCCCTAGACCCCTCGTCACAGCCTGAGAAGCTAATACACCAAAAGAAATTTTCCCCTTTTTTTCTATCGGGGCCCCGGGGGGAAGTCCCAAAGAACAAAACCCCCCCCAAATTTTTAAAATGGCGGTTAAAAAAAGGGGAAATACAAACACACCCAAAAAATGTATAAAAAAAATTGGGGAAAAATTTTTCCCTAACAGAAAAAAAAGGAACCCCCTTTTTACAAAAATTCCCCAAAAAAACAAAAACCCCCAACTCACAAATTACAAAAACATAGATCCACGACCTCTCCCCCAAAAAAATTAGTTCTCGGGTGTAAAAAAAACCCCCCCGGGCAGCCACAAAAAAAAGGGAAAAAAGGAAAAATGAACAAAAACAGAGGCCAAAAAACCTGAGGGGAGCACAAGCCCCCGGAGGGGACCGGGGCTGCCCCCAAAAAGAGTGCGGGAAAAATGAAAAAAGAAAACAAAAAAATAAAACAGAAAATGTTTTCTGGAGCAGAGAAGGGCAAGACCAGCATTTTTCCAAAAAAACCCGGGAAAACAACACAGTTAAAAAAGAACAATTGATCCCCGGGAAAAAACCCTGGGGGGAAACCCCCTTATATGGGCCCTTTCGTAACTCCTTTTTCCCAATCTTCACTAAATGGTTCAGCCGTCGGGAAACCACCAGGGGGAGCTTTGCTCAGAATTTCATCTCCAAACTTTAAAAACACCCCCCCCCTTGAGGAGGGGGTCATGAACCTCACTTGGGCAACCAGGTGGGGTAGGATCCTCTGGCCCCCGGAAATTCCTACTGGAGTGAAGCAAACACCCAAGAATTGTCCCCGACCTAACCTCCCACTTAAAAAAAAATATGGGGTTACCGTCTAAAAAAACGAGAACCCCAAAATTTTTCAACCACATCCCCCAATTTTTCCCTCAACCAAAACGGGGGCAGGGGCGCAGCCATGGGAAACCCAAACTGGCTCGAAAAAACCCTTAAAAAAGGGGTTTTGGGGAAAACGTTTGATTTTAAAATTCCCGGGAAAAAAGTAAAGAAAGGAAAAAGGTTTTAAAAATCCCATGCTTAAAAGGGCCCCAAAGAAAAGGTTTAAAAATTTGGGGATGCAACTTCAGGGGATATTTTTTGAGGACCCCCGCCCCAAACCCCCCTTTAAAACCCAGGACCCCAGCCCATGCGGTTGGAAAAACCCCGGGGGGGCCCCCTCCTGAGAGGGGACAATCTCCCCCTACTGGCCCCCAAAACTCTGCATCCCTCCACAAAAGAGTAAACCCCCACAGACAAACCCCCCGTCTGTCCCAAAAAACGGGGTAAAAAAACCCAAATTGCAAAAAAAATGGGACATAAAAGTCAAAAGCTAGCCTATTATTAAGACAAATCACCCAAAAGGGGAAAAAAAAGCCCCCGTACCCCGATCAGCAAAAAAAAACTCTAAAAGGCTCCAATGTCGGGGTTTTTTCTCCATTTGCCCTTTTGGGTTTGGGGTTTTTTAAAAACCGAGGGGAAAGACAAAAACCCAATTTTAAAACAAAAAGTCCCCCAAAATTTGGAAACAAACTGGCCCTCTGTCAGACACAATTTTTCCCCGGAAGCCGTGAACCGAACCACGCGCTAAAGGGAAAAAAAGGGGAAATTTTTAGAGGAGGAGGAACTTAGTAATGGGGACAAAAATATCATTTTGGAAAAAAACACAAAACCCCCCTAAAAAGGGGGTTCTCTGGAAAAAAGGGAGGGGGGGGGAAAAAAAAATTCCCCTGAGATATGGGGCCCTGGTTTTTTGGGCAAAAAAAGGGTCAACAAAAACCCCCGAGGAGAGCAAAAGGGTTGGGGGGAGAGCAAGGCCCGCAGGACTGCACAAATTCCCTGACGTACAGCAAATAGGCCCCCCAAAAGGGAAACCCCTAACCCAAAAACCCCGGGGGGCCAAAAAAATTTCCCGGGGTGACCGGCCAACGGGAAAATGAATCTAGACATCACACCCTTTTTTCCCCCCGGCTGGGACAAACAATTTTCCCCAAAGGGGAGCGCTGGGGTTTTTCCCCCAACCCCCTTTTGAGCCCCCCCCAAAAATTGGGGAGATGCGGAAAGAATCCCCTCTTTTAAAATAACAGCAGGATCAAAAAACCCGGGGAAATCCCCCAAAGGGAAACCCCCCGAGAGGCATCCGCCTTTCATTCTTAGTGCCAGGGGAAAAAAGGGGAAAACCCCAAAAAATTTAAAAAGTTTTGAAAAAAAAAAGGCCCCCCTTTTTCTAGGGTTAAGCGTTGGGGGAAAATTCCCCCAAAAACCCAAATTTTAAAAAAGGGGGGTTTTTGGGGGGACCACCTTTTTTGGTCCTCCCCCAATGTTTCCCCCACTCTTCAAAAGCCCACTTCATGGCCAATTTAAATCCCCCCTTTCCCACGTCCCTAATTTTTTCAGTTTTGGGGGAAAAATTTTTGAGGGGGAAAAAGGCACAAGGGTTAAATTTTAGAGGTCTTGGTCTCTTTTGGGGGGAAAAAGGCCCCCGCCCCAATTTCAGAGGGATCAACCCCCCCTAAAATGGCAGAGAAACATCAGGCTGCCGAGAACAGGGGCAAAAAAATCTCTCTTTAAAAACCTAAACACAGAATGCCCCCGGGGCCAATTTTTCCCCTTTAGAACCCTTTTTTTTTTAAAAAATCAATGGGTTTTAAAAATAACAGAGAAATTACCATAAATTTTTTTTAAAAAAATTTGGGGGAAAAAAAGAATCCTGAAAGCCTTTAAAGAAGTTTGCGCCCCCCGCACCCAAGCCTTTTTTGTTTGCTTTTAATTTCAAGGGGGGAAAAATTATATTTGGACAGTTTTCCCCCCGGGGGCCCAAAAAAATTTCCCCCAAAGTAAAAACCCCCCTGCAAAGGGGGCTGGAAAAATGGAAAAAAACCCAAAAATAGTTGTTTTGCAATAGTGATGATTTAGAAAATTTTTGCCCCCCCCGGAAGCATTTCACACTGCAACAAATCATAGTTGTTTCTGTACCAAAAGGGGGGTAAAGCTCAAAAGGGGGAAAAAAAATTTTGGGAAATTTTTCAAATTATCTTTTTGGGGGCATTGCATACACCGGGGTTTCCCACATCTGACCCCCCCCTCGCAAAAAATGTACCAAAAATTTTTCCCCCTTTCCGGGTTTTAATTTTTGGGGTTTTGGGGCAATTCTTGGACTGGTTTTCCCCTGCAGACGTGGGTACTGCTGTATCAATCCTTTATTCAGCCCCCTTTTATGACGGGATCACCCCCTTTCCTTTTTTAAAAAAAATCCTGAAGGTTTTAGACTGTTTTTTTTCCAAAAAAGGGTTGTGGCAGCTCCAGCGCTAGGAACCCCCAAAATACAATACCTTTTACCCTTATTCCACGAAAAGCAGGGACACGCGGCAGGGTATTGACCATTTAAAAAGGGGGGAAAAAAAAGGGGGCCCGTAGCCTATTTAGGGGAAAAACTAAAAAAAGGGGGGAAAGGGGTTTGCCCTTTCCTGGTAGGGCGTACATGCGTAGGATTTTTCCCCCCAAAAATCAGACATTTTTGACATCCATTACAGTATTTTCCCCTTTATGTTAAAAACCTACTAAACCCAAAGGGGCACCCCACATTTTTTCAGTTTCACGTCACCTTCTTTTCAATTTCATTTTTTTAATCCCCCCAAATTTGATTTTTGCAGAGATGTCCACACTTAATCCCCCACTTTTTTACCCCTGGATCTAAAGGGGGGGTCAGGTACGGTATTGTAAAAAAAGACCCCAAAAGAGGGGGATTCCCATGTTTGGGGTTTTTATTTTTGGCCGGGAAAAACGGGCCCCACCCACAGTGTTGAAACTGAAACCCCTAATGCTGTTTTGAATTTTTTTTTAGGGGGGTCTCCCCCCCAAAATGACTCTTTACCTTTCACCTGGGTTTTGCCTCTTTTCCCGAAGCAGTAATCAAAGCAAACCAATCCCCCCCCTAGTGGGCCCCAAAAAGGGTGAATTTTGGGGTCGACCGGGCCTGAAAATTTTGTGAAGGAGAATTTTTAACATCTAAAGACAGATACGCTTGGGGTATAGCCTGATTTTGGCCCAAAATTTGGAAATCAGGGGGAAATTTTTGAGGGGCAGCAGGCACCCCTTAAAAAAAGCTACCCATTTCCAGCATTTTTAAATTGATCTTACAATTCCCAAAAAAAGGTGCTTTTAAAAAAATTAAAGCACATCCCCGGAGCATGATAGGTGAGAAAAGGGAAAAACCAAAAAGGCCCCCATGCAGCAGAAAAAAGCCCAGTAGCCACTCCAAGGGGTAACGATGCCCAAAGGGAATGCCCCCCCAAAACCCCCCTTTGTTAGGAAAATCCCTTATCTCGGGTGCGGGCCGGGTTTGCACCGGGAGGAAGTAGAAAAGTGGGAAAAAAAAAGGGGTGCAGTCTGAATGAAGAAAGGGGGAATGGGGAAGAGGATGCGAAAATGTTTTGGGGGGGTTTTGTACCCGGGGGGTTTCCCAGATGTTTAGGGGGGCCCCAAACCCACCATCAAAATGCTGTTTTGAGTGTGATGAAAAACTTGGGGGTTGGCCCCAGGCTTTTCCACCTGTAAAAAAGGCTTGACCCAGGGATGCATGGGGGCTACACATAATCGCAAAGGGGGGTTATAAAACCCCCCCCAAACACCCCCCCCCTTTTATCCTTTCCAGAGACTGCAATTTTTTTAATTCGGGCCCCAAAACAGGGTCATGGGAGTAGTGTTGGTCTGTTTATTTTTTCTAGGGGGGCCCCGGGGGTTTTCCCCCATTCCCAAAAGGCTATGGCCCCAGCAACCGAAAGAAGGTTTTGGGGGGTGGTGTGGGGTTTTGGGGGTTTCCAAGGTGTTTCAAAAGTGACAGGGGTTTACACTTTTTACAGTGAAATAATGAATAAAGTCTTGCCCCTTAGGAATTAAAAATTTACCCCCCTTACCCCCCCAAAAAGGGAAAAGTAAAGAAAAAAGGGACATTTAAACAAAAAACCAAAAAAGGCCCCTGGCGGGAAACCCGGGGGGAAATTTTTGGCCCCGGTTTTCCCCTTAGCCCAAAATTCAGAAAGGGTTTAACTCCAAGTGGGAAACTCTTTCCCCCTAAAAAATACTTTTTGGGAAAAAGTCCCCACTTGGATTTTCTTTCCCCAAGCATGGAAAGGGTTTAAAACCCGTTTTAAAATTTCATAGTGGGGTTTGCATAAAAAAATTAAGAAAGTAAATTTTAATCTTTATTTTTTTTCCAAATTTCCAACCCCGGACCCCGGGATCACAGCCTGCAGCCCGAACGGGAGTCTTAAAAAAATTGGAAAAAAGAGTTTTACCCGGTTTTTTTTGGCCCCCTTTTAAAAATTCACTACAACAAGACCGCATCAAGCACAAGGAAAGGGAAAAATTTGGGGTTCAGCACGATTGTAAGAAGATCTTGGGACCCCCCAAAGGGGGAAAGATCCCTTTTAAAGGCCCATTTGCTTCCCATTTTTTCATAAGGGATGTTTTGGAAAAAGATTTAAAAAAAGGGAGAGGGGATAGCAAAAAAAATTTTTTCGTGCATTATTTACCCCCCCCAGGGAAAAACTCAGGCAGGGGAAATTTGGAAACCCCCAAAAGATACCAATGATCAAATATGGGATTTTTTAGATATCATAAAGGGGCCCCTTGGTAAAGCCCAGTAATTATTTTTAAAAAAACCCCAAACCCCCCCTGTGTTGTTTACCTGTCCCCCAAAAGGGGGGTTTGTCCAGATTACCCCCCGGGCATGTTGTCATTATTTTGATAATTCTAGTTTTTAAAAACCCCCTTTAAACTAAGCTAAGGATTTAAAAAATTTAAAGGGGAAAACTATATGATGACAAATAAAAAGGGAATCAATTTTTAGGTGGAAATACTTTCTCCTTTTTAAAACCCCCAAAAATTTTTCAAAGGCTAGGGGGATGGTGACGGGGGTAAACTTTTGGGGGCCCAGGGGTTTTTTTTGATATGCTTGCAAACTATTTAGTTTTTAAAAAATTTTTTTTATGTGTTTTAAAGATGACTGCCAGAGGAGGTATAAAAATTGTTTTGATCAAATAAAGGGAAAAAAAAGGAGGGAATGTTGGCGAAACGTTTTTTTTTTTAGGGCCTTGGTTTCTGTCAGAAGCGATGTATACCAAAATTTCGAAAAAAAAGTTCCTTTTTTTTTTTTTTTTTTTTTTTAAAAGGGAAAACACCCCCCGCTCCCCGGGAATATAAAAAAGGCCCCCCTTACGGGAGCTAAGGGGGGAAGAACGGGGTTTTTTCCCCGAAAAAAGTTTTTCTAGTATTTTTGGAAAATTTTTTAAAACACCAAAAAGGAAATTTCCCGCTTCCTGCTTAGGGGGGTTAAAACCCCCTTCTTTTGCAAAAAAGGGAGAGTTTATTGACGCAAATCTGTTCTGTGTAAATTTTCTTGGCCCAAATTTCCCCGGGAGGAAAGGGTTAACGGAAAAGAAAGTGCGACACTGCCCCCGCACTGATGCTTTGTTGAAGTTTTTGTTGCAGATGTAACAAGTGGGCGGGGTCAATGCCCCGCAAGTTTT
>JARQOD010006166.1:0-44286 GCA_033576555.1 Oophaga sylvatica | reverse complement strand
TCATCCAAATAAATTACCACGAATGTATCTAGGAGATCCCTGAAGATGTCATTCACCAAGTGTTGGAAAGTGGCTGGGGCGGTACTCAGACCAAAAGGCGTAACTAGATATTCAAAGTGTCCATAGCGTGACCTGAATGCAGTCTTCCATTCATCCCCAGGTCTAATACGGACTAAGTTATAGGCCCCATGAAGATCTAGTTTAGAGAAAATTTTGGCATGTCGCACTCTCTCCAATAACTCAGGGATTAAAGGCAATGGATAACGGTTTCTAATAGTAACCTTATTGAGTTCCCTATAGTCTACGCATGGTCTCAGAGATCCATCTTTCTTCTTTACAAAGAAGATGGGTGCACCTGCAGGAGATGAAGAGGGGCGTATGAAGCCCTTGGCTAGATTTTCGTCTATGTAATCCTTTAAAGCCTTTAGCTCGGGCCCCGCCAGGGGGTAGATCTTACCAAAAGGTATCTCTGCTCCAGGCAATAATTCAATTGGACAATCATATGGACGGTGAGGAGGAAGCTGGTCAGCGTTCTTTTTGTCACATAAATCCACATAGTCCTGGTATACAGCTGGTAGTTCAGGGACTGACATGGTTCCTTTAGGAACAGAGCAAGCTGAAACTTTTGGACTCATCTGTTTCTCTGGAAAGTGTAATTCCTTGGTCTCCCAGTTAATGGTAGGATTCTGAGCCTGCAGCCATGGTAGCCCTAGAATAATGGGAAAGTGGGGAGAAGAGATAAGCATAAAGGACAGTTTCTCTTGATGATCTTTACCCATAAGAACCCTCAAAGGCTCTGTTTCCTGATCCACTAGTCCAGAGGTCAGCAGGGAGCCATCCACAGTTTCCATCTGTACTGTATCTGTTCTTCACTGAACGTATCCCCTGTTTCAGAGCAAAGGAGACATCCATAAAATTTCCACTTGCCCCTGAGTCGATCATAGCAGAGCTAGACACCCAAGCTGAGTCAACCCAGAGTTTGATGGAAAGAAAGCAATGAGAATTGTTTTTCTTACAACTCAGCTGGGACACCGCTGAGGAAACTTGAAAAATGGCAGCGTTTACACAGTCAACGTCCTCAGAGGTAACGGAGTTTAAGTCCGAGAAATCAAGATCTGTTGCTGCAGATCTCTCTGGAGCCTGAGGCTCGGACCTGACAGATCCCCTCTCGCAACACTCACAATGAATGAGTGCTGCAGTAGTCTTACGAGAACGGCTGGGGCAGTTTATAATGAAGTGCCCTGACTTACCACAATAGAAACATAGATTTTCCTTAAAACGATGTTCCTTGCGTGCATCACTAACCCGTCGTTGTAAAGAGTCTACCTGCATGGGTTCAGGTTCAGGTTCCCGTGTAATCCTACTCAAAGGTTCCTTAGCTGGAGAGGAAGGTAGGAAAAGGTTAGTGCGATTGCTTTCGAACCATCTCTCTTGCCTGCGTTCAGTCAGACGAGTATCAATACGGATGCAGTAGTTAATAAAGTCACCTAACGCAGTGGGAGGGTCGGCACGAGCAAGTTCATCCTTAATCAGTGGAGATAACCCCTTTCGAAAAATAGATTTTTTGGCGGAACTGTCCCAGGTGGTATCAAGGGCCCATCTCCTGAAATCCAAGGCATATTCAGCTACCGAGTGCTTACCTTGGCGCAAAGCTAACATGGCTGCTTCAGCTGTTGCACCTCGATTGGGGTCATCAAACACCTGCCCCATGGCTGAAATAAAAGCATCAAGGTGATTCAAACAATCATCCTCAGTCTCAATCAGAGGGTTTGCCCACATCAAAGCCTTGTTGGTAAGCAACATAATTATAGTAAGCACCTTAGATCGTTCAGTGGGAAATTGTGAAGCATGTGCAGAAAAAAAAAGATTGCATTGATTAATAAATCCCCTGAATTTCTCACGTTCACCGCCAAAACGAAAAGGGGGCAACTTGGGAATCCCAGAACTCGGGGCTACGGCAGGAGCCTGGACTCGCTCTTCTAGAACCTCAATCCTGGCTCGCAAATCCTGGGCAGTCTGTCCAAACACTTGCAAATTGTGATTAGTGAGGTCCTGTAGGCTTGAAAAACGGGTCTTTATATTCTGCAAATCTGCAAGGATATTATCAGTCACTCCGCAAAGTTCCTTTATGCGGGCCTCCATTTTCCAGATCTTTTAAGACAGGAGTACTGGAAGAAGAGGAGAGGAGAAAAAAAAAACAATAGTGTTTACCTGTGGTAACACTGCAGAGAGAAAAAAAAATTAAGGGAACTGCTCACCTGGAATGGTTGTGAGAAGTCACAACCACTATCATCACAGAAAGTTCACCCGGACATCTGATATCCACAGTTACAGCAGACAAAAAAGAGAAAAGAGAAAAAAAAAAAACAATAGTGTTTACCTGTGGTAACACTGCAAAAAAAAAAAAAACACTTAAGGGAATTGCTCACCTGGAATGGTTGTGAGAAGTCACAACCACTGTCATCACAGAAAGTACAACCGGACATCCGATATCCACAGTTACAGCAGACACAGCCTTTCCAGACCCAGCAGACACTAACGTTTTGGCTTCAGAATCTTGTAATGTATGTAGTACAGTTCATATAGCGTCTTGTGCTTGGGTGCGATGAAAATACATGAGACACAGGTTTGATATAGAAAGTCTTGTATTACTTCATACAAGTTGGCAAAAATAGTCACACAGTTTGCAGACACAGAAGCAGGAGACACAGCAGGCCAGAGTAATCTAAGCTCAGCAATCACTCTCCACAACAGGTTCAGGATCTTCTTCTCTGTTACCGTAAGTCCATGCAAACGTGGGTCTTTCAAAGAGCAGGTTCAGAGTCCACAAGTGCTTCAGAGTTCCTCAGTAGGAATAGCTGGAGTACAAGGTCCAAGGCTTTAGGAGTCAGGTCACAGGTTCACTGCAGGCTAGATTCTGAAGCACTGATTGCTCAGCTGTGGCAAAAAGAGAGAATCAGGGCGGGAACATGCAAGCTGGAAACTCCATTTTGACTGAGGGCAAGATAGCTGCAGCAAGACAGAAAGTAAAATGGCTGACGAACAAACTGAGTTTCAGGAACATGTACACAGAACCTTACAGGGGGTCTAGTTTCCAAAATGGTGTCACTTGTGGAGGTTTCCACTGTTTAGGCACATCAGGGGCTCTCCAAACGCAACTTGGCGTCCAATCTCAATTCCAGCCAATTTTGGTTTGAAAAAGTCAAATGGCGCTCCTTCCATTCCAAGCCCTGCCGTGCGCCAAGACAGTGGTTTTCCCCCACATATGGGGTATCGGCATACTCAGGAGAAATTGCGCAACAACTTCTTCTGTCCATTTTCTCCATTTTTTACAGAATTGTAAAAATTGGCCCAGTCACTAACGTGCAAACCACCCTTGTGGGTTAAGGAGTTAATGGTTGATATTATAATTTTCTCCCCCTTCTTTATCTATATGACAATGGCTAATATGAGGTACTAGACTCACAGGATGGTATAGTGTTCCCACTACTGAGCAATCTGTTACAGCATATATATTGTATTTTATTCTTCACAATGTCTTTTTGATAGTTAAATAAAGATTATTTTTTAATTCTATGGTTCTCTTTATTTGGCCATTAAAGATGTTAGTCCGAATTTGAGTATATGTATTGATTTGAAGTGCCATTTAATTCTAATATGGACATCATTGGATAAATTCATCTTCATGATTAACAAATATTCTTTCTTGTCATATTTAATGGATGCTACTGCCACTATATATATTTTGATAAATTAGCAAGTGTACATATTTTTTTTACTTAACTGGCTTTTTATATCCTTCCACTTGGTGGAGACTTTGTGCCGTAACATATTAATTCTATCCTTGAAACAGATACAGCAGTGCTTCATTACATTTGAAAACTGTATAATTGCCGCATATAGACCTATATGTACTCTAATGTTTTCATGAACTAGTTATTGATTACCCTACTAAATTGTTTACATATGTGTGTTTACCAGTAACTTTAACAGTTTTTGCAGCTGATCCCCTTTTTTATTCTTTTTATATTTTGTTTGTTATTTACATATATGTTTAATAAAATTATATATTTTTACTCATTGCCAGTATTATTGGTAATTTTTCATGGGAGCATTCTCCCATCTGTCTGCACACTTATAGCTGATTAGTAAGTTGAACCTCAAGGATTGTAGTATATACAGTAGTAGATTATAGAGAAGAATTCATTAGAAGAAGGTCCTAACTGTTTTTCAAAGGTTATGGAGGATGAAATACATGGTGGTCCAAAAATAGAAGACACAAAAAGAAGAACTTGTTGGTAAAGAAAATGTTCTTTAGCAAGATGATTATGGGAATTTGTAACTCAAAAGGCAAAGTTTCAGGATGAATGGTCCACTGCTATGTCAGCAATCCTACATAATTTTGCTGAAGTCTACACCCTTAGCATCAAAGTAGATAGATTCTCCAATTTAGAGAAATTGGAAAGGATAGATGTCATGGGGTAATCTGAGTATAGGAAAAAGCGCTTTTATTGCAATATCTAGAAAATGACATGTTGTTCAAGTTATATTTTTATTTCTAACATATTTTTGTGATGTTTTTTCCTTTCTATAGGAAATATTAGATATATTACCCGCGAGTCACTATTAGTGTTGAGCGATACTGCTCGATATCGAAAAATATCGGATCGGAATGGTATAACCGATATCACTAAATATCGCCGATATCCGATTCCGATAGCGGAAGTCCCATGTAAGTCTATGGGAACAAAATATCGCAACAAAAAAAACCCTTTCTTTCGTTGTAAACACAAAATATACACACATAGAATACATATATATATATACATGTCATTGTGACATATATATATAAACATATTTATAGTTTATACACTTCTACATAGTAAAATAGACTCTGTGCTTGAGAATTGCTAAAATCATCAGAGAATGTATTTGCCAATTTTTTCCGCCATATCTGCGTCACGACGAGGCACTGGTGAAGAAGAAGGGCGTGCTCTTCGTGGGTGTACACTCACTCAGTGGCGTGAAAACGATGGCCGACCGGCGACCAGTGTAAATGTTACTGCAATGTAAGATCGTGCCCCACAGCTCTGGAGTTCCGCCTCCTCATCCTCCTCAGTGTGCAGAAACTAACACGAAGGTCCCGCCTCCCTACAAAAGAGGGGCCCTCTCCAGATGCTAATGACACATGTGACTTGGCAGAGATGGCTAATGGACACGAGCAGAAGTGTGAAGGGATGGAGCAGTCAGAGCTCTCCCCCCACGGAAGCGACCCGATCGCCACGGAATCACCGTTGGGCACCCGGCCTGTAAACCCTCCTACGCTGCAAGAAGCGGAGGATACCCTAAGAGGCCTGGCCCGGCACCGGGAGGAGGTCGCCAGGATGGAAGCGAGCTGGCGTGCCCTAAAAATAAACTTGGAGCGGCGCCAATCCCTCTTACCTGAAGTGTCTGTACCGGAAGGTGAGGCACCCGTTCTAGTAGAGGAGCCCTTGCAATGTGATCCGGTTGACGTTGTCGCAGTGGAGGCACCCGTTCCTGCAAAAACCGCAGCACCGTCAGCACCCCAGATCCCGCTGTCTGCCCCCGTCGCTGAGACAGAAGAAGCGACACCCGTCCTCATGGAGGAGGCCGCGCAGGCACCAGAGCACTACCTGCCTGTACCGGAGCCCCGACTGTCATCTGATTTAGAGCCGTCTGCTTCCTCCGCAGGGGAGCGCCGCCAGGACTGGGGGGCGCCAGGAGAGCTGCCGCAAACCGGACATTGCAAGCTGCAGTGGAGTGGTGGAGACATGGAGCTGCTGGTGGAGGAGAATTTCAACCGGCGTCAGGAGGAAGAGTGGAGACGTTGGGAGCGGGAAGCAGAGCGACAAAGGGAGCAGCGAGAAACCCTAAAACTTCGCCAACGTAACCTGGAGAAGGACCGGGCAGATAAGGACCGGATGAGAAAGGATAAAGGAACACTGAGGGAGCCGCGGCGTAAGGGTGCAGTACGGAGCTTTAAATTGAAAGGTGGTTGGGGCTTCATCCAGGAGCCTGGACTTTATTTAGAAGTTTTTGTGACCCGGCGGGACGTGGAGACTCACCTCCCAGAAGGACACCCGGGGAGGGACCTGTTGCCAGGAGACTTGGTGACTTACACCCGACACTGGGGTTACAATGGGTGGTACGCCCTAAATGTTACCAGGTGCGACCCCTACTCCCCAGAGTGTCAGGAACCTGTGAGACCCTCGGAGCCTTCAGCCTCCCACATCCAGGCCTCTGCAAAAGTGCCCACCCCACGCTGTAAATCTCCACAGCCTCCCTCAGTGGTCTCCTCAGCAGCCCCAGCTATGGACATGATAACTATAGCTGGCCCTTACCCGGCGCCTGTTAGGCCCCCTGGGGTTCGTTCAGTCCGGGACATAGGGTTCCAGACCCGGAGGGAGATGAAAGAGGTGGCCACACAGACCCAGATAGCGGGTCACGACTTGACTGTACAGGCCACACGACGTCATCAGGTCCAGGTGGTCCTTGTGTCCTCGGATGTTTGGCAAGCATCAGAAGAGTACCAGGTGGTACCTGGAACACCCCGGCCAAAGAAGTATAAATAACCCGGACAGGGTCCCTGTATGTAAATAGTTAAATTGTTGATAAATAGTTAAATTGTTGATGTACCCAGACGGGTGAATGTTCATAAAAAAGTTTTTTAATTTAATAAAAAAAAAAAAAAACATTTTTCATTACTTTTATTACAGTCTCATCCTGCGACGCCATCGATCTCCTGTAAAAAAATGAAAAAAAAAAAAGTATACCGCCTGACCGACGCAGTCCATAGTAACGAGTGTCCCACGATGATCCAGCTCTGCTACATCAGAATGACAGGCAGAGCCTGTCATCCCGGCGCAGCACAGCTGATTACCTGCTTCCCCGGCGGTGACGTCATCGGTCTGGTTTACGGCCGGGATTACCCTGCAGTCACTGCAGTTATCGCGAAAAACTGCATGTGACCGCCAGGGAGAAGATAATGGCGGCCTCAAGCAGTCCAGGACGTGACCGCCGGAGATCTTCTGCCAGGTAAGTGCCGCTGACTCCTGACAGACCCGACCGACGGACACTCACAGTGACAGTGACAAATCCGATTCCGGTATTCGATATGACGAAAATATCGGTATTCGGAATCGAAAGCCCGATACAGCTAATATCGGCCGATATCCGATATTTGCAGTATCGTATCGCTCAACACTAGTCACTATATAAGACAAAATTATAAAATCTTGTGATTAAGAAAACAATCAATGCAGCTAATTTTAAGCAGTGATGGGTGAGCTTGCGAAACTACTTGATGCTCATTTGAGCATCGGATTGCTAGAGCATGCTCGTTACTCAGCTGAGTATTACATGTTTAAGTCCCCACTCTGCATGTTTTGTGGCTACAACTATTTTATTCAATGTAAATACCTCTGTTAGCTGAACTGTGTATAGGGATAGCTGCTGGAGAAGGGATAGTACAGTAGTGCATTACAGGCCTATAGTCAGTGTTTGTAACCTTACAGTCCTTGCTGTAGAAACCTAAAACCAACAGTCCTTATCAGGGCTACATTTATTCTTTTCTATTACCTATTAATACTGCTCTTAGCTGCATTTAGTGTAGGGAGAGTTGCTGGAGAAGGGCTAGTTTTACATTTAAGGCATCTAGGCAGGGGTCATTGCCTTACAGTGCTTTAAAGCCAAAATTCCTTATCAGGCCTACATTTATACTATTCTATTACCTAATAATACTGCTCTTAGCTGCTTATTAGTGTAGGGAGTGTTGCTGGAAAAGGGCTTGTTTTGCTTTAGAGGTATCTAGGCAGGGGTTATTGCCTTACAGTCCTTACTACTGCAACCTAATACCAATTCAATTTATCAGGCCTATATCTTTTCTAATCTAGTCCCTATTAATACCACTCTTAGCTGCATTTAGTGTAGGGAGAGTTGCTGGAGAAGGGCTAGTTTTACATTAGAGGAATTTAGGCAGGGCTCATTGTCTTACAGTCCTTGCTGCTGCAACCTAAAACCAAAACTTATTTTCAAGCCTACATCTATTCTATTCTAGTCCCTATTAATACTGCTCTTAGCTGCATACCTAATTTAATATGCGCACATTGTGTGGTAAGGGACAAAAAAGTGGATGTGCTACCGATTGTGCATGCAGAGGCCATGGCCCAGGTAAAACGGTTTTGGCTGCAAAAGCACAGCCAACATACTCATCCACGAGACCTAGCTTCCTGTACAACTTTGCAGGGCGTACGGGACACCACTCTTGAAGACAGAGCAGTGCAAAAAGTTGATTGGTTGGATGGCAGATAATGCTTCCAGTATGTTTCCAAGCACAACCCTGTCTTCCACATGGTCCAGTCTCACAAGTGAAGAGTCTGGACCACATAATCGTCAACCTGATCCTCCTTCCTCTAACCATGGCAAGCCCCAGGAGACAAGTTACACTACGCTCGGAAACTCCGAAGAGCTATTTCCATTTCCATTTATTGCTTCTTCTGGCATCTCGCCTTGCACGTTTCAATAGAGACATGAGGAGATCATGTGTAGTAATGCTGAAATATTTGAGCAGTAACAGTTAGAATAAGATGGTCCACTTAACCACCTACATGAGGACAAGTGTTTGTGGCCTGGGACGCTACATTTCCCTCCTGGCACAATGAGTGAACCTTGAAGAGGCCGGAACCAAGTCAGACCCTGGATGGCACACGTGCCACCAACGCCTAGAATTGGGGGACCTAGTTCCATCAGGGTTTCCCCACCTTCTACACCAGTTCCTGCACCCCCTCCTCTTCATCATTCTCTATTTCTGAATTGTTATCCATATCAGTCACAAGCTGGAAGCACTGCACTATGCCTCGGTGAAGCAGCAACAGGCTCTGCTGAAACTCATTTCTTTAGGTGATAAACAGCACACCACCGAAGAGTTGTTGAAATGTCCAACAGACCAGATAGATCTGTGGCTCTTGCCGCTGAACCTACAACCAGGCATGGTCATGTGTGATAATGGCCATAACCTGAGTGCGAGGGACCCAATTCCAGTGGAAATCAATAAATGAAGACTTTTTAATATCAGCTGAATTGCATCCGTTGCGCTACTTATGACTGTATTGCTTTATCATCACTTTGTCTGATCCTCTCTTGAGGTACTCGGCCGGAGCTGCAGCGGACAACCTTAATCTTATCTGCCTTTACTGCCAGCCTGGCACTCCTTTGAAACTGTCTATCTGAATTTGTCTGCAATGGCCATAACCTGGCAGTGGTGCTGAAGCTTGGCAAGCTCACACACGTAGCATGCCTGGCCCACATTATCAACTTAGTGGTTCAGCAGTTTCTGAAAACTATCCCAGATTTCCCAGAACTACTTGTGAAGGTACGCCACATGTGTGCCCATTTTCGCAAGTCAAATAGAGCTGCTGCCGATCTTGCAGTGCTGCTGAAGAGCTTGAAGGGCTACCTCACTGGTTTGCGATGTAACTACATGTTAGAACTAAACATTACATATGTTGACAAGGCTTTGTGAGCAGCAGAGGGCTATAGTTGAATACCAGATACAACATACCCGTAGGTATTCTGGTCATCCTCTGCACATAAGAATGACGAGTGGGCATGGATGTCTGACATCTGTGATGTTCTACAAAACTTTGAGAAATCAACCAAAATACTGTAGAGAGCAGCAATGATGCCATAATCAGCATAAACATCCCTCTTTAGTGTATACTCAAACACTCGCTGTTCACAATTAAAGAGAAAGATTGGCAAACAGACCAGAATGGAGGAAGAAAGTACACAGGGTGATACTACCTAGTCCAGTTTCATCTCATTTTCTCTGCATGGATTGGCTTATAATGAGGAGGATTAACAGGAGACGTTGTCTGCGCTACAGAGGGTACTAGTCACACCAGCTTCATCCCATCTGTTCAGCGTGGATGAACTGAAGAGTAGGAGGAACAGGAGAATGAGGAGGAAGTGGAGGCGATGAATATTCATTCTCCTCGTGGGGACAGGGAAGTCTTGCCTGCTGGGAATCTGGCACATATGGCTGACTTTATGTCCCGCTGCCATTTCCGTGAACCTCACATTATATGCATTTTGGCCAACACTAATTACTGATTTTCTCAACCCATGCTAGAAGGAGAACTTTCCATCTCTCCTCCCTGCAGTGGAAAGGGATTGTAAAATGGTGCAATACCAGAAGGCCCTAATTGAACAATTAGTACAACAATTTCCATCTGACAACATTGGTGTCAGAGGTCATAGTTCCTTGGACAATCAAGTAGGTGTAAGGAGGTCAACGAGATTGTTGGTACCTGTGTGCCGGGTCAGGAACTGAAAGGGCTGCATCCTCTGCTTCCGGGGGGAAGCTTTGAGGAGGCGGACCTTCCCCTGCAGCCTGGGGAAGCCCTTGTAAGATGGAGCTTCCTGCTGTACCAGAAGGGCGGGGAGAGCAAGAAAAGGGCACGCAGCATCGGAAGCATAAGAGGAGAAAGTGTAGTCTGGCGCCGGCGGAGAGCAGCGCGCAAAGCGGTGAGCGGCGTGCCCTGCTTCCCCCACCAGAGGGTACCGGTGTGGTGACGGACCATATAGAAGGAGACCCCATCGCCTGCAGAGCAGAGCCATGCCAGCAGAGCAGATACGTGCCAGTGGAGCAGTGCCATGCCAGCAGAGCAGAGCCGTGCAGAGCAGAGCTGTGCCAGTGGAGCAGAGCCGTGCCAGCAGAGCAGAGCCGTGCCAGTGGAGAAGAGCCGTGCCAGCAGAGTAGGGCTGTGCAGAGCAGAGCCGTGCCCATAGAGCAGAGCCGAGCTGGGTGTTGCAGCAGCCAAAGAGAGGAGTGCTTTGTCCTAGGAGTACTAGCGGCACGCAGACCAACATCCGCCATCGCCCGCCGTCAACAGCGGGCACTAGGGAGAGTGGGACGTGCAGTTTGTGTCCAGTGATGACCAGAGAACCAGGTGCCATACACTACGTGACTGAGTATCGCAAACCCGCTGCCCAAGAGGGACCGAATATGAGACTGACACTTGCGCCCTGATGTTGTCAGCTGCTAGTTGCCCTGACCCCTGTGACCTGACTTCACCAGTTAAGATAATTAAGGAGCCACATTGGGCTCATACAGGACTTTGGCTCGTGCCTTTGTTAGCCACATCAACAGTGGAAGGTACCGGAGACTGACCACTGCTGCCGGAAGACGGACCAATGACTACAGTACCATCATGTAGAAAGCGCTGCGCCTGCCATTGCCGGCGCTATTGAGTTCGCAGCAGGCAGTGAAGTGTTAGGACCTCCTGATACGTGTGCTACCGAACTGTCGTTATTTGAACCATTGTACTTCACTTTGCCATTCATTTTGTTTAACCCTCTACCTCCCTGCGTGGAGTATTCTGCTGTAAATAAACCTGTTAACCCTTGCTCTGCCTCCCGTCCATCACTGCATCCAGTGTTCCTGCGATTTCTACACAGGACAGAAGAGGGAGACACACTCCAGGTCAAGCAGAGGGAGTGAAAGACTCTCAAAGGTCTGGGACAATTTCATTAGAATATCCCAGCGCTCAAGCTCTGATGCACGAGGTACTCTGACAAGGAGGTAAAAATTTTAGAACATGGTGAATTAGTACCTAGCAGACCATACCAGCACCCTCCGTTATTCCCCTGTGCCATATAACTATTGTGTATCCAAGCTGGACATAAACTGTCCCTCTACATCTTGGAGGTACTGGCTTGCCCTGCTGCTAGCGTTTTGTCAGTGAGTTTTTAGTGCTGTCAGTGGCAAAATAACTGATGGGTGCATCCTACTGTACGCTGAAAATGCTGACTGGATGACTTTTTTCAAAATGAACAAGGCCTGGATTGGACCAGACTTCTCAACCCCACCGGATGACAACTGCAGAGCATAAAGCCAATTTTAATGTTCCTTTTTTTGTGTATTCCTATGCACCCCTTCCCACCCACACAAGGGTATACCGTTCATGGTTTATTCTTTTTCGTGTCCTCTTCTTCCTCAGCCACCATATCAACAGGGTGATCATGAAACTCTCACTCTTAATTTTTGCATAGTGTGTATGATGCTCTCCTTTGTCATTTTTAGAAGAAAAAAATATTGCGGTCTTAAGAAACGCTAAGGCAAAAAGGGAAAAGGCAATTAAAAATTAAAAAGCACAGACCTTTATTAAAACACTCCACAACGGGTTTCAATAGTGGCACACTATCTTCATCAGGTGATACCATCTAATGAAGATAGCGTGCTGCTATTGAAACCCGTTGTGGAGTGTTTTAATAAAGGGCTGTGCTTTTTAATTCTTAATTTTTAATTGCCTTGTCCCTTTTTGCCCCAGCGCTTCTTAAGACCGCAATATTTTTTTCTCCTACTTCATATCCCTCGCAGAAAGTCTTACCTTGTCATCTAAAGGACCTGCGATTACTTGACTCTATGGCCTGCGGTCACGTGCTTCCAGCGTGGATCCAGCAACGTCTGTCAGCAGTCATGTGGTATATCTCTGGGTCCGCAACAGGAACAGCAGCTGCACACGGGGAATCATACCCCTCACGTCTCTCTCTTCACCGGGGTTGTGCAGGAGTGCATAACCCCAGGAGGTTAGTGGCCCCTTGGCTGTCCTTTGTTTGCCTAATTCCTATTCATAGCAGGTCCTTCTCATTTGCGCTCCATGTTTCTCTTTTTTTGCATCGTCATTTTTAGAGGCCTACCTCTAAAAATCTCTTATATATATGTATACTCCCCTGGGGTAAATGTTTGTCAGCCCTTGCACTTAGTCCATATGCTTTCACAGTCTAGGAGTCCCACTCCTTCCAAATGGGAAAAAAATGTTTTCTTAGGCCCTCCTCTACATCTCTTTCAGTCCCTCCTAATTTTTGTAAGCCCTTGCACTTGGTGCATATGTTTTGAGTCTTGAAGTCTCACTACCTAATAATTTTAACACAATGTGTATTAGGCCCTCCTTTATGACTAATATGGGGTATATCAGAATCCCTCTTCCTTCTAATTTTTGCCAGTTCTTAATACACCATGTTCCAAATTATTATGCAAATGATATTTTTCTCTGATTTTCCTAAGTGGTCGGTGCAAATGGCAGTCAGTCTAATAAAAGCCATCACCCGTTAGAGTATACATCGAATTTTATTGAAGAAACCTCCCAATGATAACAGTATAATCTCCAAAATGAATAAAAACTCAAAATGCACTGTTCCAAATTATTAGGCACAGTAGAATTTCTAAACATTTGATATGTTTTAAAGAACTGAAAATGCTCATTTGTGGCATTTGCAGCATTAGGAGATCACATTCACTGAACAAAAAAGCTATTTAACTCCAAAACATCCTAACAGGCCAAGTTACATGTTAACATAGGAACCCTTCTTTGATATCACCTTCACAATTCTTGCATCCATTGAACTTGTGAGTTTTTGGAGAGTTTCTTCTTGTATTTCTTTGCATGAAGCCTCCCAGAGCTGCTGTTTTGATGTGAACTGCCTCCCCCCCTCAAAGATTTTTTGCTTGATGATACTCCAAAGGTTCTCTATAGGGTTGCGGTCAGGGAAGATGGTGGCCACACCATGAGTTTATCTCCTTTTATGCCCATAGCAGCCAATGACTCAGAGGTATTCTTTGCAGCATGAGATGGTGCATTGTCATGCATGAAGATGATTTTGCTCCTGAAGGCACGTTTCTGCCTTTTATACCATGGAAGAAAGTTGTCAGTCAGAAACTCTATATACTTTACAGAGGTCATTTTCACACCTTCAGGAACCTTAAAGGGCCCTAACAGCTGTTTCCCCATGATTCCGGCCCAAAACATGACTCCTCCACCTCCTTGCTGACGTTGCAGCCTTGTTGGGACATGGTGGCCATCCACCAACCATCCACTACTCCTTCCATCTGGACCATCCAGGGTTGCTCGACACTCATCAGTAAACAAGACTGTTTGAAAATTAGTCCTCATGTATGTCTGGGCCAACTGCAACCATTTCTGCTTGTGAGCACTGTTTAGGGGTGCCCGAATAGTAGGTTTATGCACCACAGCAAGCCTTTGAAGGATCCTACACCTTGAGGTTCGAGGGACTAAAGAGGCACCAGCAGCTTCAAATATCTGTTTGCTGGTTTGTAATGGCTTTTTAGCAGCTGCTCTCTTAATCCAATGAACTTGCCTGGCAGAAACCTTCCTCATTCTGCCTTTATCAGCACGTTCACGTCTGTGCTCAGAATCAGCCACAAATCTCTTAACAGTACGATGATCACTAGTGTTGAGCGATACTTTCCGATATCACAAAGTTTCGGATCGGAATGGGTATCGCCGATACCCAAAATAGAAAAGATACCCAAAAAATATCGTCGCTACCCGATACCGATACCGGAAATCCAATGTAAGTCTATGGGAACAAAATATCGGAATTAAAAAAAAACATTCTTGCCTTGTTGGTTAATTGTACATGAAGGAAAACAACAAAGAGTGTTTTCCTTCATGTACAATTAACCAACAAGGCAAGAATGTTTTTTTTTAATTCCGATATTTTGTTCCCATAGACTTACATTGGATTTCCGGTATCGGTAGCGCCGATATTTTTTGGGTATCTTTTCTATTTTGGGTATCGGCGATACCCATTCCGATCCGAAACTTAGTGATATCGGAAAGTATCGCTCAACATTAATGATCACGCTTAAGTTTTCGGGAAATATCTAATCTTTTCATCCCTTGACCAAGGCATTGCACTATTTGATGCATTTCAGCAGCAGAGAGATCCTTTTTCTGTCCCATGTTACTTGAAATCTCTGGCCTGCTTAATAGTGTGGAACATCCAGTTTTCCTTTTATTGGGCTCACATGGCAAACTAATTATCACAGGTATCTGAGATTGATTTCAGTGATCCATAGAACCCTGAGACACAATACAATCAATGGGTTTCATTTACAAAAAAAACCAAAAAACGCTATGACACTTAAAACCAATTTGCATAATAATTTGGAACACAGTGTAGGGAAAAGAAAATACGTAGTCCATTAAAAAAAAAAAAAATTAAGGTTGCAACATCAGTACTTAGTGTATAGGTTTTACCAGTCTAAGGCCGGCGTCACACTCACCGTAGAAAAATACGGACCGTATTGTACGAGCGTAATACGCCTAAATGTTGCCCGCACAACAATCCGTATTTCATCCGTTGTCAGGGTGCGGCTGCGTATTTTGACCATGTAAGCATCCGTATGCAATCCATATGGCATCCGTACAGCGTATTTTTCTCGCCGCCTTGCAGAATGGACATTTAACGGTTTTTAGGCCTGAAACTCATTCAAATCATCATCAGCAATTGACTATTTATTGGCTCTGCATCAGGTTGCAACCCTCAATCTTGCCATTTTTGTGGTGTGCTTGTGTTGGAGTACTGCTGCTTGCTCGCCAACATGTCTGACAGTCTTCAGTTCACTCCTACTGATTGAGTGTTGTACAACTGGGTTTTGTCCCGCCGCTTTGGCCAGCCTTACCCAGTGATCGTTGATCCGCGGAGGAGGCGAATGTGGGTGCATCCGCATTTGAGGCAACGCCTCAATAAAGGCCATTTTCACCGGCTGTATGCATCTCTGCTGACTCGTTCAGACAAGTTTTTTCTGTTTTGTCGGATGACCATTCCCACATTTGATGTTTTGTTGGAGATTGTGCGCCCTGGGATCACCTACCAGGATACCAGGATGCGCAAAGCTATCTCTGCAGAGGACCGACTTCTCCTTACGCTACGGTATGTATTCCTCACCTACATACTGTCTGTTGATTATGTGTGTTCCCACTAGTTTCCCTTTACCCTTATGGCTGTTGCAGAAATATCCTCATAATATAGCCCATATATCACCTTGAAGTACCTGAACAATGATGTGTATGTCAAAATTACTGAAAATTTTTACTTGGGGTAAATTCAACTTATGATTGTTTGGACATTAAAATCATGTAAGGCTTATGTATAGTGCGTTTGTTAAACCTTTGTGTATGTGTATTGATTGTTCTCTATACATTTGGTTACTTGTAGGTTCCTAACTAATGGCATATCCTATGCTGCACTCCATCTGGAGTTTTTGATTGGGAGGTCCACCATATCTGGCATTGTGCTTGATACCTGCTCACAACTCTGTGACAGACTTCATCAACTGGTGATGCCTGAGCCAAATATGGAAGACTGGAAGAGGATTGCCAGGGGATTTGAGGACCAATGCCAGTTCCCAAAATTGTATAGGAGCCCTTGATGGGAAGCACATCCGTGTGCGTAAGCCGCCAAACTCAGGGTCCCAATTCTATAATTATAAACAATATTTTTCTGTTGTGCTGTTGGCTCTGGTTGACAGTAACTACAGGTTTATAATTGTAGACATTGGGGCCTATGGAAGAACTGGAGACTCTAGAGTCTTCAATTCTTCCATTATGGGTCGGCGGCTTCACAATAACGAGTTGTACCTACCACCAGCATGCCAACTTCCTGGCTCCAATCTCGAACCTGTCCCATATGTTGTAGTTTGGGGATGAGGCCTTCCAGCTATCAATGAATGTGATTAGGCCATATCCACGACGACACCTTGACCACCGTCATCGGATCTTCAACTTGCGCCTATCACGGGCCAGGCGCCTGGTGGAGTGTGCCTTTGGCATTCTGTGTGCAAAATGGCGGGTCCTCCAGTCTGCTATTCAGCTGAGTGAAACCAACATCAATGAGGTCATCAAAGCCTGTGTTGTTCTGCATAATTACACCAGAATGCATGATTGTGGCCCATCAGATGTTGGTGAAAGTGTAGTGATCAATGGGAATATGCCTACGCCCCATGTCATCCCTTTACGTCGCCCACTCTCAGGACTGAAAACTCTCAGGACTGAAAACCCGTGATATCTTTACCCAATATTTTGTGTCACCTGAAGGTACTACAACATGGCAAGATGATGCATTATCTATGCTGTAATGTTTGTGTGTGTGTATCTAAAAAAATATTTTTTGTACACATAGTCTCTGTCTGGTGTTAATTGTCATAACAGATGTGTTGGTGGTTGAGTACAGTACAAACAACTTTTGAAAAAAGACTCCAAACTTTTTATAAAATTAGATATTTATATGTGCAAACTGCCGCTTGAGGTAGTGACTACCATATTTACTTCATATGGTATATGTATTTACAGCACAATAGTGTAAGTGTGCATTCTTACACAAGTACCAAAATAAGGCATGACAAAATTACAAATGTTTCTATACATAATAGTATGTAAAGACAAAAACCAATAGTCAATATGGGTAGTGCTGATCATATGTGACCCATATGTCGGATTGGTCACATTAGACAAGTGCAAAGATGCATTTGGCAACTGTGAGTGAAATTAAATATAAAAAAATAACAAACTTTTCCATAAATAATAATAAATAAGCAAAATAACAAACCTTCACTATCACTAGTGAGCACCATATCTGTCCCATATGGTTGGGTTCTAAGACTAGACTAATGCAATGATGCATTAGCCAACAATGTTTAAAATGGATGGGGAAAAAATACAAACATTGGTATAAATTATAAGATATAAAGAAACCAAAAATTTTCACGTAGCCCATATCCCACCAGCTAAGTACCATATGCTGTTTGTAGGCATTCAGATGAGTGCAAATATGCTTTACACAACATGGTGTAAAAATAAATATAAAAAAATAACAAACTTTTGTTTAAATCAGAAGAGATAATGAAAATAACAAATGTTGAGTATACCTACTTAGGAGCATATTGGTACCATATGTTTCTTACATGCATCTAGATTAGTGCACATTTCTTTTGCACAACATGAGTCTAAAGTAAATATAAAAAAATAACAAACTGCTTTTTAAATCATAATATATAAGTAAAATAAAAAATCACAGCTGGTGGTATGTGGGTGGTGGGGTTGGCGGGTTCCCAGCATCTCTGTGTGGTTGGCTTGGATGACCACCTTGACCATCACCCTGTTGGGGTGGATTTTCTTGGCCCTGAGCTAACATCTGCCCATGGTCAGGTTGGTGTGTGGGCACATTGCCATACAGATAAGGGAGATTATATTCCTGTGTAAGATGATACCCACGAGAATCATACCCCCCAATATGACCATGTTGAGCACATCTAGATCTGTACAAGTTCTAGATCTGTACAAGTAGCCATATTGGGAAGTGGGATTATAGCCAGCCATTTGACCCTGTTGTTGCCAAGGTTGGTTCGGTGGGGGAATGGGTTGAGGTGTAGGCGCCCGTGCAGGAGGATCATCAGATCCTAATTGAGCATGCACATTTTGGTGGGGGGCAAGGCGCAGAAGGTTACAGGGTGAGAGCTGCCACCTCTCAAGGAATTCAAACACCTCATATGGTGTATTGGGGTGTGTGCATGCATCAATTAGGATGTGCATTGATCCTCACACACGGAGCCTGAGCTCACGGGATAGGGGACGAAGGTAGCGGGCAAGGCTACAGGCATAGGCCTCCTCACCCTCATCCACAGCTGCCCTTGAAAGGTAATTGAGTACCCCAGTGTCCACATGCCTACATGTGTCTGATCCAGTTATGTCTCGCCTTCTTCTCCCACGGCGGGATATTGCAGCAGGCTGGTGGGAGGCCCGCAGAGGTACAGTGGGGCTGCTGCTGTTTCCTGCTTCATCATCAATGGCGGATGCTACTGCAGCTGGTGCCTCTGGTAAAGGTAGAGGAGGAGGGGGTTGCTGTGGTCCTTGTGATTGTGAACCTTGGGGGATGCTGATGGGAGGTTCAGACGATGGGCCAGCCACCTCTTCACCTCCCCCAACCGGGTCAATAATGGCCTCTGAGTCAGAGCCTGTTTCTCTCTCAGTGAGGTTGGATTGAGTTCTGTTGGGAAATGAAAGGGGATTAGAACATGTAGGAGAGGTGAACCTAAACTGCATATGCGTTATGTGGTGCGATGTATATACTTACGGTCTGAGATCCAGAATAGGTGCAAGAAAACCCAGCCTGTCAAAGTAAACATATTTTAGTTTTGTGGGTGCTGCTGACCCGCTCTTGGCCCTCTGCTGCCGTTCCCGCCGGTATTGGTCGCGGATGCTTCTCCATCTTCTCATAACATCATCCACTGCAATGACACATATAATGTAATCAATAAGCTAGCTGCAAAAAGCCAAATTCTTCTACATACACGTAATATAGTCATGGGGGCCTAGTAGGATGTGACTATACTAACATATTTGCGCCACAAAAAAACAAAAAACAAACTTTTTTGCCCAAATTCTGCGCTACATATATGCTCTGCCCGTTAAGAAGTTTGGAAAAATATCAAGTAATTTACTCATTCGCTGCTGCTCCTCGCGTGGGCTGTCGCCAAAGTGGGGAAACATCTGCCCACAGATGCGCCTCCATGCCGCCTCTTTGGTCCCAAATTTCGGGCCTCTCCTGCACCAACACAATGAGCATCTCCACATTGATGAGGATGGACATCATGGCCGACTCCGTGGAGGCGTTCTTCCGGGATGTCTGGCGCTCTTTTTGAGCTAATTTGCATGTGTCAGCTTCCTCCTGCATGTCAATTGGGAAATGTGATGTGCACATCACAAAAAAGACGAAAAAAAGGGGGAGAAGTATAGTGAAAATATAAATCTTTATTACAAAAACAAGAATAAGTGTACAGAATAACAAGGCAAGGACACAGTCCAGCAATTGAACGGCAGGAACAATCAAACAGCCTGAATGTGGGAAGACTAGCCGATCCCAGCACCCCGGCAATAATGGTATTACTGGTTGTCTAACAGGCAGTACCTACAAAACCGGGTGAATAGGCTCCATAAATCAACTTAGGACAAATGTCCACTAAAGCGCCTATAGCCCAATATTTAGGAGTACTGAACTTATATGTCTGACATGCAAGACAACCATTAGACAGGGCAAAGAGAGACACGATAATTACCGGTAGTCGCCTCTCCCACACGTGTGCAGCCAGGAGCCAGGGTCGGCGCGTCTGCCCCGACGCGCGTTTCGGAACGGAGTCCTTCGTCAGGGGATAGCAAAAATGCTATGTGTGAACTAAGCTTAAGGGGTGGAGGAGGTGTTTTTTTTCTTTTTTTTAATTTTGCATTATATACAAGTCATTATACAGGAAATATTCTTACCTAACATTTCTAACATTTTTTTCTTTAAAATCCTTTTTATCTTCGGTTTTGTATGTTTTATTGTTAGTCCGTAAAAGTGGCGTAATCCTAAGTCAATATTGTCCCAAGCAGTGATCTGGGAGTCAGAGATACATCCAGGCGTTTTCCCCATGCTGCTCCCATTCCATTTGAGCTCTGTTTCTATCAATTTCAGCAAAAACAGAGGAAAACAGCCATAGAATCCCATAAAAACTGTAAACTTCATTAATGCATAAAATACAGTACAAAGATGAACAAGTGCAATGACAATTGGGGGAAAATGGGTTGCGCACCCGGAAATGTAGATACAAAAAGAACCTATATCCACATTATGAGGCCAAAGGCGCCTACCCTACTGAGGGTTATATTTCTGCATTTCTTTGTTGTGTGCCTGTGATCAACATTTCTCTACCTCTGGCTATACTTATGTAATGTGGTGTCAAGTGTTCGCCCTACTCAGGGTAATATCTTAGTAGTCCCATGGCATGTGCCTATGACTATATATCTTTTAATTATTATAATACTATATTTTATGCATTAATAACGTTTACAGTTTTTATGGGATTCTATGGCTGTTTTCCTCTGTTTTTGCTGCATTTTGTACAGCTGGTCCCAATGTAGTCCTACACATACATAAGGGGTGATTCTTTGATATTTGCAACAGTATAATCTTTAATTATATACAACCCGTATGTGTTGCACAGCTTCTGAATCCACACCTTTGCAGTAGAAAACTTCACAGAGCAGGCTGCATGGGATAACAAGCTTTTACTTCTAACAACATGAGGTAAAAGGAAAAATGCAGTCATTCGAGCATTGTATCAGGAAACAGGAACAAAACGAAAGTGAAACTACAAGTGAGACTATTTCTTATACAATACATTAAACAGAAGGAAACGTTACACAACATCACCATCTACTGTCAGGTCAGCATAAAGTCCTCCTTTTACTTATAATAAGTCCTAATCTGTTGCATATGCCAACACCCTTTCTCAACAATAAGGACTTATTCAATCAAACTTTTTTATTAGTCTCTGACGTTTATCAGCATTCAACGCCTTCGTAAAAATGTCTGCTGTCATTTCTTCAGTAGGGCAATACTCCAACTTCAAGACTCCTTGGTCCTGATGATCTCTCAAGAAATGATATTTTACATCAATATGCTTGGTTCTTGGATTGACTCTTTCCATCTGAGCAAGAACAAGATATCCTTGATTGTCCTCTTTTAGTTTTATTGGTTCCAACTGTGGTTGTCCTAATTCTGTCAACAATTGTCTTAACCACAGTACTTCTTGACTCGCATGTGCTGCTGCAACGTATTCTGCTTTTGTTGAAGATAGTGTCACAATTGACTGTTTCTTACTTGTCCAACGTATTGGTCCACCTGAGAGAAAAAATATATGTCCACTGGTAGATCTTCTGTCTGTTGGATCTCCAGCCCAATCTGCATTAACATATCCTGTTAAAATGCAATTATCACCTGTGGGTAATTTCAGCTTAACATTGCTAGTTCCTTTCAAATAACGTATTACTCTCTTCACGGCATTCCAATCAGCTTTATTTGGTTTTGATACCTTTCTACTCAGGATTCCTACTGTTGCTGCGATGTCTGGTCTTGTAACGGTCGGTAGATACAGTAGTTTTCTTATTGCTGTTCTGTATTCTTCATTGTTTGGTAGCATATTATCTTCACTGTTCATCTCTTTGAGATAATTAGTTTCCATTGGAGACTTTACTGTTTTTGCATCCTTTAGTCCAAATTTTTCTGTTATGTCTTGAATCATGTGATTTTGATTCAGTAGGAAACTTCCGTCATCTTCTCTTTCTATCTGTATTCCTAGGTACTGTTTTACATTTCCCAATTCTTTGATTTCAAAATGTTGTTTCAGGGTTTTTAGAATGTTTTCTTTATCCCGTTCTTGTTTAAAACAAATCAAAATGTCATCTACATATATGAGTACATAAATCCATCTATTATTCAGCCTTTTTGTGTACAAGCATGGATCAGCTTTGCTTCGTTGAAATTTTTCATTTGTTAGTACTTCCGTGATTTTGTCATTCCACGCTTTAGCTGCTTGTTTTAAACCATATATGCTTTTCTGTAGTTTACAAACTGTTTGGATTTCTTTCATCTTTGAATCCTGGAGGTTGTTCCATGTAAATATCTTCTGTTAAATCTCCATTCAAAAAAGCTGTCTTTACATCCAGATGTCTTAGTTCCATCTGTTCCACTGCTGCAACTGTAAGTAAAGTTCTTATTGTAGTGTGTTTGACAACTGGAGCAAATGTTTCATCATAGTCTTCTTCTTCTGGAAGTCGAGCTATGTCTTCCCAAGAGATAGATTCATACATTTTACTTGTACTTGCCTTATATGAGAGGCGTTTTGGTGGTTTTCCTTTGTTTTCTCTTGTTGAACGTCTTAGTTCTGTGTCTGTTTGTAGTTGTGATACTTCACTTTCAGTATTTTGTTCTTCATTAATTTCTACTTCTTTCTCATCAGATATTTCTTCAGTTATGTCACTATTGTTTTTCTCATTTTTTGTTTCAACTGAAATCATATTGTCTTCATTTAAATCTTCAATGAATGTCACACTGTTACTCACCTTAACTCTGTCTGTTTTGGGATCTAAGATTGTATATCCTTTGCAGTTTTCACTATATCCAACGAATATTCCTTCTTTGGATCTGTTTTGAAGTTTGGAACATTTTTCTGTTGGAATGAATATAAAAACTTGACATCCAAAAACTTTTAAATGATTGACACTTGGTTTCATTCCTTGCCACAGTTCATATGAAGTTTTGTTCAGTTTTCTGGAAAAAAGTCTGTTCTGTAGATATGTAGCTGTCATTGCTGCCTCACCCCAATATTTCTCTGGTAGTTTACAATCTGTCAGTATACATCTCATCATTTCTGTTAGAGTTCTGTTTTTCCTTTCTGCTAGTCCATTTTGTTCAGGTGTGTATGGCTCTGTTCTATGATGTTCTATTCTATTTTGTCTTAAGTAGTCTTCTATTCTGTGACCTGTAAATTCACCTCCATTATCACTTCTGATGACAATTGGCTTCCTTTGAAATTTGTTACTTGATCTTGTTACATAGTCTGCAAGTTTATCAAAAACTTCACTTTTGTTCTTAATTAAGTATGTGACTGTGTATCTTGAGTAGTGTTGAGCGATACGATACCGCAAGTATCGGGTATCGGCCGATATTAGCTCTATCGGCCTTTCGATACTTAGTTCCGATATTTTCGTCTTATCGGATACCGGAATCGGGATTGTCACTGTCACTGTCAGTGTCCGTCGGTCGGGTCTGTCAGGAGTCAGCGGCACTTACCTGGCAGAAGATCTCCGGCGGTCATGGGCTGGACTGCTTCATGGCCGCCATCATCTTTCCCCGGCAGTCACATGCAGTTTCTCGCGATAACTGCAGTGACTGCTGGGTAATCCCGGCCGTAAAGCAGTCAGTCCGATGACGTCACCGCCGGGGAAGCAGGTAATCAGCTGTGCTGCGTCGCGATGACAGGCTCTGCCTGTCATTGCGATGTAGCAGAGCTGGATCGTCGTGGGACTGTCGTTACTATGGACTGCGTCGGACAGGTGGTATACTGTTGGTTTGTTTTTTTTCTTTTTTTACAGGAGATCGATGGCGTCGCAGGAATGAGTGTATAATAAAATTAATGAAAACTGTGTTGTCTCTTATTTCATTAAAAGACTTTTTTCTTGCTTTGTCTTTTTTTTATACATTTAATAACTTTGGGATTAATAATGGATCGGTGTCTTATTGACACCTGGAAAGATGTGTATCTTCGTACCGTGTTAGCCAGTAGATAGAAAAATATTTAGACTTTTAGGGTCATCACAACACAATACCAGACCCCAATCAGAGGGTAATAAAACCTTCACTCCTTATCTATGAACTAGTCATATTTATGTTAATCCCTCTGCCATAATGACAGTTCTGCTTCATGTCACTAGTCCTACCTATTGCATTTTTTCTGTGCTATTTTGTGTATAAATATGTGATTCTTCAGATGTTGTATTAGTCTATGCCTGATGAAGAGACCTGAGTAGTCTCGAAAGCTTGCAATTTGTTACCATCTTTTCAGTTAGCCATTAAAAGGTATCAACCACTGAGGACTCTCAAGTCTAAATATTTTTTTATTGACACCTCTCCATTATTAACCGGGCTTATTGTCACCGTGCAATCAACGGTGACATTAACCCCTTATTACCCCACTTGCCACCGCTACAGGGCAGTGGGAAGAGCCGGGTAAAGTGCCACAATTGGCACATCTTTTGATGCGCCAAATGTGGGGCTGCTGTAGCCTGGTATTATCAGGCTGTTGAGGGCCAAAATCCATGGGCCTTGACAGTCTTTTAATACCAGGCGGCAGCAGTCTGCATTTTACTTGGCTGGTTAACAAAAATAGGGGGACCCCTACGCCGTTTTTTTTTCGAGGGGATCCCCTATTTTTGTTAACCAGCCAAGCTAAGCAGACTGCTGTGGCCTGGTATTATCAGGCTTGCAAGGTCCATGGATATTGGATCCTTACCAGCCTGAAAAACCAGGCCTCAGCGGTCTGCTTCATCTGGCTGGTTAACAAAAATAGGGGGACCCCACGCCAATTTTTTTCGAGGGGATCCCCTATTTTTGTTAATCAGTTCCCTCTGATGTCACTGATTGTGTCCCTGGCTGACCTGAAGTGAAAGTGGAAAGCAATCAATTAAGCTTTCCACTTCCTCTCCTGTCAGCCAGGAGAGGAACTCATTCATTTGGGGGTTTACTGTGAGGCTGCAGCATTAGCTGCGGTTCCTGCAGTAAACATTAACCCTTTCTGAAGGATTACACCGTGGGACCTGACTGTGCATGGGATAGGTAAGAATAATTTTGCTTTTTTATTTTATTTTTATTACAGGAAATGGTTTTTGCAGTCAAATAAAAGATGGTCAAAAACATGTGTCTTTATTTCATTAAAATGATTTTTAATTAAAGTGTGTGTGTTTTATTTTTATTTCATGCAATAGGATTAATAATTGATAGTTGTCTAATTGACAGCTCTCAATTATTAACCTGGCTTAAGGTCACCTTTCAATTGCAATGTGGCTTTAACCCCATATTTACCCATTCGCCACCGCTACAGGGCAATGGGAATAGACGGGCAAAGTGCCAGAAAGGGCGAATCTAATTATAGATTTGTCTTTTCTGGGGTGTCTGGGGGCAGATGTTAGTAGCCAGGGGGGGCCAAAAATAATGGTCCCTCTCTGGGCTATTATTATCTGCCCCCACTCACTGGCTTTGTCTGTCTGGTTGCGAAAATAGGGCGGGAGCCCACGCATTTTTTTTAAACAATTTTACACCTCATATATATATATATATATATATATATATATATATATATATATACATGTCATTGAATTTGTGACACATATATATATATTTATATTTATAGTTCATACACTTCTACATAGTATAATAGACGCTAATTCAATTGACGGCTTTTGTGAAAATGCAGAACCCGACATGAAATGACACGTGTACATAGGGTTAACCATGTCTTTTCATGTCCTTTGCTATCTGATTTGCACAAACAATTACATGAGTGTAAGTGTGCAAAATTTCACACCTGTAGGGGTTAATTAAAGGTGTAAATTCGTAGCAAAAAAGTCCGGTTTTTTTTACAACGAATTTACACCTTTAATTAACCCCTACAGGTGTGAAATTTTGCACACATAGACTGATGTAATTGTTTGTGCAAATCAGATTGCAAACGACATGAAAAGACATGGTTAACCCTATGTACACCAAGTGTCATTTCATGTCGGGTGCTTCTGTCTTTTCACAGAAGCCGGCTTTACCCGGCAATTGAATCAGAGGATATTTTACTATGTAGAAGTGTATAAACTATACATATATGTATATATATATGTCACAATGACATGTATATATATATATATATATATGTATTCTATGTGTGTATATTTAGTGTTTACAAGGAAATAAAGGTTTTTTTTAGTTGCGATATTTTGTTCCAATAGACTTACATGGGACTTCCGGTATCGGAATCGGATATCGCCGATATTTAGTGATATCGGCGATACCATTCCGATCCGATATTTTTAGATATCGAGCAGTATCGCTCAACACTAATCTTGAGTAGTCATCTATAAAAGTCAACATGTATCTATTTCCTCCTGATGTAGTCACTTTCATGGGTCCACATACGTCAGTATGCACCAAATCAAGTGGTCTTTCGCTTTTCATCTCACTTTCTTTTGGAATAGATATCCTTGTGGCTTTGGATTTTATACAACATTCACATCTTATGGTAATTGAGCAATCTGATATCTTTAAATCTTTTGTCAATTCTTTTCTGTGTAGTTCCCTTATACTGTCCGGGTGTCTATGTCCTAGACGTCTATGCCACATGTGAATACAGTTTTTGTGATCATATGTACATACCTTCATCTGTTCCTTTGGTTTGTCAAAATGATATAATTGTTCATCTGCCTTGACTTTGGTTATCATCTTGTTTCCTGCAATAATTGCACACTCATTGTCTTTGAATTTTACTGTAAGTCCTTTTGCTGTTAAACGTTTCACAGATAATAATCCGCCTTCCAATTTTGGAACATACAACACATTCTGTACAAGTATCTTTGAATCTTGTCCGAACTTGTTTGAACAATTTAGCATACCTTGTCCGATACCTTCTGCGGTTATTTTGCTTCCATCTGCAAGATAAATGGCTTCTTTCTTATTTAAATCAAGATCAGTAAAGAAATTCTTGTCACTTGTCATATGACTCGTTGCTCCTGAATCAATAAACCAACCAAGTGATGATTTCTTGTCTGTTATTTTGAATGTGCCATTCCATTATTCTCACACGAATTGGAAATTGTGTTTTTTTACTTTCTGTGTATGCTTTTTATGTTGTAATTTTTGTTGTTCTGCTTTCCATATGGTACAGTCTTTCTTTAAATCACCTTTTTTCTTACATCTGAAGCATTCTCTTGTCTCTTTATTATAGGGTTTTTTAAATTCTGTAGCTTTAAGAGCGTTTTCACTGTCTTTTTCAGTAGAAGAATCATTGCTTTGTTCTTTTCTTCTCTGATATTCATCTATGAGTCTTGTTTTCACAAACTCTAATGTAATGTCTGCTTCAGGTCTTGTCTCTAGTGCATTTATTAAAGCAGTATATGAATCTAGTAAACTGCACAACAATATAGCTGCTATATGGCTTTCCTTAATATCTTCACCAATAGCTGTGATATCACTTCCATCATTGAGAATATATGCTTCTGCATGTCACTGTCTGCACTTAGTCTCATACTGTAAAGCTTTCTTAATAAAAATAATTTGTGATTTTAGCTGGGTCTCTCATATAGCTTTCTTAATGCTTCCACATTCATTTAGCTGTTTCTTCATTTCTTATATGTATTAATTGAGCATCATCCACTAATAAGCTAATGGTGGCTCTTGCTTGTCTTTTTTTCTTATCCATGTCTGATTATCTTGATCAGGTCTTTCTGTAGTGATTACTTCCCATAAATCATCTTTAGACAATAACATCTCTACTTTGAACTTCTATAGCTGACAGTTCTCATCATTCAGTTTAGCTACTGTGAGTTGTAGCTCTGTGCTACTTGTCATTTTTAACTTATCTTGCTTGTTTGGAGAGACTTGCACTGAATAATTCTTCTGCATTCACCAGGGTCTTGCTGAGAGTTTCAGTGTCCTGGGTATCTGGTATTCTTGGTGCTTGGGATCTGTGGTGTCTGGATTCTCTGGCTACGCTGTATCTGGGGTGACTGGGTGTCTGGGCGTCAGGGCCCATAACCTGTTGCACAGCTTCTGAATCCACACCTTTGCAGTAGAAAACTTCACAGAGCAGGCTGCATGGGATAACAAGCTTTTACTTCCAACAACATGAGGTAAAAGGAAAAATGCACAGTCATTCCAGCATTGTATCAGGAAACAGGAACAAAACGAAAGTGAAACTACAAGTGAGACTATTTCTTATACATTACATTGAACAGAAGGAAACGTTACACAACATCGCCATCTACTGTCAAGTCAGCATAAAGTCCTCCTTTTACTTATAATAAGTCCTAATCTGTTGCATATGCCAACAGTATGTATTATGTTTTCCACAACTGTTTCTCTTCTATCAATTTCAGCAATTTTCCTTCCCCCTTGCCCTCCCACTAGGGTATGCTGGAAAATGCTTGAGTTTCCTATTGATTTCCATTATACTTGTTGCTCAAATCGAGTCCGTCTGAGCATCCGACCTGATCGATTCGAGTATCGAAGAGCATTTTAGTGCTCGCTCATCACTAGGGTCCACTAAGCTCATTAATTATTAATCATGTACAGGATGTCCATTCAGCTACTGTAGGTACTGATTTTCTTAAACCTGCAAGAGATTAAATCGGCTTACATGGGAAGAGATCACCATAAACTGTTACTTCAAAAAGAAACCAGGTGGATCCTCAATACAAATGTTCAGGGCGTTTGAGACAAAATAACAAAAATTATCTGTCGTTTTTCATCTAGCTGTTACAGTGACGGAAATAATTATTTGATCCCTTGCTGATTTTGTAAATTTGCCCATTGACAAGGACATGAACAGTCTATAATTTTAACGGTAGATTAATTTTAACATTGAGAGATAAAATATCAAAAATAAAATCCAGAAAATCACATTGTTTAAATTATATAAATTTATTTGCATTTTGCAGTGAGAAATAAGTATTTGATCCCCTACCAACCAATAAGAGTTCTGGCTCCTACAGACCAGTTAGACACTCCTAATCAACTCATTACCTGCATTAAAGACAGCTGTCTTACATAGTCACCTTTACAAAAGACTCCTGTCCACAGACTCAATTACCGTATATACTCGAGTATAAGCCAAGTTTTTCAGCACATTTTTTTATGCTGAAAATGCCCTCCTTGGCTTATACTCCAGTGAGGTGTCCAGAACTTGGTGGAGGAGGTGGAGGTGGAGGAGGTGCAGCGGTGGAGCAGCGGGTCACAGGAGGCATAAGTCGGCTGCTGCGGCTAACTCCTGTGCCCACTGCTAAAGAGAAATGAATATTCACTGCACTGGCAATGAATATTCATTTCTCTGTAATAGCGTGCACAGTGTCAGTTGCAGCAGCCGCCTTCCTGCAACTGCTGGGTGGTCACATGAGTCGCTACTTAAGAGACATGAATGTTCACTTCTCTCCCTGCCATTTCTCGTAGTGGCACACGTGACCGCCCAGCTGTTGATTCTGTGCGTGCTACTTAATACTCACTGCCCTCCTCGTATATATGTAGTTCCGGAGTGAGGAGCGGTGGGTATTCCGGCAGCTGTGCTCTGCTTGTGAGCAGTGCATGATGTCCTTGCCATGCGCTGCTTACAAGCATAAAGCAGCTGCTGGCACCGGAACAAGACGCTGCGAGGGAGTTCAGGAAGGTAAGTGTAATGGTTTATTTGTTTATGTTTTTTGATGGGGGCCAATCATATCAGGATAAGGATGGAGTCATGCATACATGGATAGGTACGGGGCCATGCATACAAGGATAGGGATGGGGCCATGCATACAAGGATAGGGATGGAGCTATTCATACAAGGATAGAAATGGAGCCATGCATTCAAGGATAGGGATGGAGCTATGCATTCAAGAATAGGGATGGAGCCAAGCATGCAAGAAGAGGGATGGAGCCAAGCATGCAAGGATAGGGATGGGGCCATGCATACAGGGATAGGGATTGGGCCATGCATATAGGGATAGGGATGGAGCCATGCATGCAAGGATAGGAATGGAGCCATGCATACAAGGATATGGATGGGGCCCAATCATAACGGGATAGGTATGGGGCCATGCATTCAAGTATAGGGATGGGGCCATGCATACAAGGATGGGGATGGGGCCATGCATACAAGGATGGGGATGGGGCCATGCGTACAAGGATGGGGCCATGCATACAAGGATAGGGATTGAGCCATGCATACAAGGATAGGGATGAGGAGCCATGCATACAAGGATAAGGATGAGGAGCCCTGCAGACAAGGATAGGGATGAGGACCCATGCAGACAAGGAAAGGGATGAGGAGCCATGCATAACAGGATATGGATGAGGGGTCAATGCATACCAGGATAGTGACCACGAGCCATGCATACCAGGATAGTGATGAGGAGTTTGTGTATACCAGGATGGAGATAAGGGGACAATGCATACCAGGTTTATACTTGAGTCAATATGTTTTCTAATTTTTTAAGATAAAAATTAGGTGCCTCGAATTATACTCGGGTCGGCTTCTCCTCGAGTATATGCATTAATCAGTCAGACTCTAACCTCTACAACATGGGAACGACCAAAGAGCTTTCTAAGGATGTCAGGGACAAGATCATAAACCTGCACAAAGCTGGAATGGTCAACAAAACCATACGTAAGGCGCTGGGTGAAAAGGAGACAACTGTTGGTTCAATAGTAAGAAAATGGAAGAAATACAAAATGACTGTCAATCGACATCGATCTGGTGCACCATGCAAAATCTCACCTCGTGGGCTAGCCTAAAAGTATAAGGGTGAACTTGTTAATGATCTCAAGGCAGCTGGGACCACGGTCACCAAGAAAACCATTGGTAACATATTACGCCGTAAAGATTTAAAATCTTGCAGTGCCCATAAGGTCCCCTGCTCAAGAAGGCATATGTGCAGGCCCGTCTGAAGTTTGCCAATGAACATCTGCATGATTCTGTGAGTGATTGGAAGAAGGCGCTGTGGTCAGATGAGACAAAAATTGAGCTCTTTGGCATTAATGTGTTTGGAGGAAGAGAAATGCCTTGACCCAAAGAACACTGTCCCGACTGTCAAGCATATAGGTGGAAACATTATGTTTATGTTTTGGGGTGTTTTTCTGCTAAGGGCACAGGACTATTTCATCACATCAATGGGAGAATGTATGGAGCCATGTATTGTAAAATACTGAGTGACAACCTCCTTCCCGCCATCAGTACATTAAAAATGGGTCGTGCCTGGGTCTTCTAGCATGACTATGACCCAAAACATAAAGCCAAGGCAACAAAGGAGTGGCTAAAAAAAAAACACATTAAGGTCTTGGAGTGGCCTAGCCAGTCTCCAGACCTTAATCCCATAGAAAACTTATGGAGGGAGTTGAAGCTCTGAGTTCCCAAGCAGCAGCCTCAAAATCTTAATGATTTAAAGATGATTTACAAAGAGGAGTGGACCAAAATTCCTCCTGACATGTGCGCAAACTTCATCATCAACTACCAAAAACATCTGACTGCTGTGCTTCCCAACAAAGATCTTGCCACCAAGTATTAAGTCTTGTTTGACAGATGGATCAAATACTTATTTCTCACTGCAAAATGCTAATAATTTTGTATAATTTATACAATTTGACTTTCTCGATTTTATTTTTGATATTCTATCTCTCAATGTTAAAATTAACCTACCCTTAAAATTATAGACTGTTCATGTCTTTGTCAGTGGGCAAACTTACAAAATCAGCAAGGGATCAAATAATTATTTCTTTCACTATCTATATATGTACAGTTAGGTCCATAAATATTTGGACAGAGACAACATTTATCTAATTTTGGTTCTAGACATTACCACAATGAATTTGAAACAAAACAAATCAGATGCAGTTGAAGTTCAGACTTTCAGCTTTCATTTGAGGGTATCCACATTAAAATTGGATGAAGGGTTTAGGAGTTTCAGCTCCTTAACATGTGCCACCCTGTTTTTAAAGGGACCAAAAGTAATTGGACAAATGACTCCAAGGCTATTTCATGGACAGGTGTGGGCAATCCCTTTGTTATGTCATTCTCAATTAAGCAGATGAAATGGCCGGAGTTGATTTGAGGTGTGGTGTTTGCATTTGGAAGGTTTTGCTGTGAAGGAAACATGTGGTCACAGGAGCTCTCCATGCAGGTGAAACAAGCCATCCTTAAGCTGCAAGAACAGAAAAAAACCAATCCAAGAAATTGCTACAACATTAGAAGTGGCAAAATCTACAATTTGGTACATCCTGAGAAAGAAAGAAAGCACTGGTGAACTCATCAATCCAAAAAGACCTGGGAGCCCATGGAAGACAACAGTGGTGGATGATCGCCGCATACTTTCTTTGGTGAAGAAGATCCCGTTCACAACATCAACTGAAGTCCAGAACACTCTCAGTGAAGTAGGTGTATCTGTCTCTAAGTCAACAGTAAAGAGAAGACTCCATGAAAGTAAATACAAAGGGTTCACATCTAGATGCAAACCATTCATCAATTCCAAAAATAGACAGGCCAGAGTTAAATTTGCTGAAAAACACCTCCAGAAGCCAGCTCATTTCTGGAAAAGTATTCTATGGACAGATGAGACAAAGATCAACCTGTACCAGAATGATGGGAAGCCAAAAGTTTGGAGAAGAAAGGGAACGGCACATGATCCAAGGCACACCACATCCTCTGTAAAACATGGTGGAGGCAACGTGATGGCATGGCCATGCATGGCTTTCAATGGCACTGGGTCACTTGTGTTTATTGATGACATAACAGCAGACAAGAGTAGCCGGATGAATTCTGAAGTGTACCGGGATATACTTTCAGCCCAGATTCAGCCAAATGCTGCAAACTTGATTGGACGGCGCTTCATAGTACAGATGGATAATGACCCCAAGCATACAGCCAAAGCTACACAGGAGTTCATGAGTGCAAAAAAGTGGAACATTCTTCAATGGCCAAGTCAATCACCAGATCTTAACCCAATTGAGCATGCATTTCACTTGCTCAAATCCAGACTTAAGAGGGAAAGACCCACAAACAAGCAAGACCTGAAGGCTGCGGCTGTAAAGGCCTGGCAAAGCATTAAGAAGGAGGAAACCCAGCGTTTGGTGATGTCCATGGGTTCCAGACTTAAGGCAGTGATTGCCTCCAAAGGATTCGCCACAAAATTTTGAAAATAAAAATATTTTGTTTGGGTTATGTTTATTTGTCCAATTACTTTTGACCTCCTAAAATGTGGAGTGTTTGTGAAGAAATGTGTACAATTCCTACATTTTCTAACACATATTTTTGTTCAACCCTTCAAATTAAACGTTACAATCTGCACTTGAATTCTGTTGTAGAGGTTTCATTTCAAATCCAATGTGGTGGCATGCAGAGCCCAACTCGCGAAAATTGTGTCACTGTCCAAATATTTCTGGCCCTGACTGTATATATATATATATATATATATACATATATAGATATGGATATATAGATATACAGTGCCTATTAAAGGTAAGTATATAATCCACAATATTTTATATAATGCAATATTAGAAACAAATGGCAATGGAAGAATATCCAACTCACAGTGTCTGTATATAACCGGTTCTATAGCAAACAATTCGTATAGATGCATATCAATATTAGAACCAAATATGCAGGCACAAGGTAAATAGATTATTTAATATATAATATATTATAATCCCAATTAATATGTAGCTAGGAGAATTCCTACAAGCATAAAATCAAATAGATAAACCCATAAAAAAGAAAAAATAGTAATAGAATGCAAAGTTCATGAAGAAGTGTATATATATATATTACTCCACAATTATGGGAAAAAGAAAGGAACTGAAGTCACCATAACATGTGACTACATAAAGTCCACGTGCTCAGTTCAAAATTGCAAGGTGACGGTCACTCAAATAAGAAGCAGCAATGTGATAAAAAAAAACAATAAATCACTATGTAAAGTGACAATGCATAAGAGAAATTAATGAATGGGATAATATATTTATTTATTATATATTATTCACCTGTACTTTAATTTATTGGTTAATGTGTTGAAACTGCGTTTAATGCCAGTGCAAGCCCCTCTGCAAAGCATATATGGTGTATAGATTATGGTGCAAGCAGTCATACGACAAATAACAAGGATTTCTTGACTGACCTTAATGAAAGCAAGTCAGAAAAGGTCACCATAGGTAATGGTCACTATATGATTTCAGAAGGAGTAGGAGATGGCTGTTCAAACTCCTATCAAGAAGAGATATTTTCTCACATTTATTGATGACTACTCCACATATACAGTCGCCTACCTGCTTCACAGTAAGGATGAAGTTACACAGAAACTTGAAGAATATCTTGCTGTAGTGTTTAACAAATTTGGAAGCATGCCAAAAGCCCTGCGTGCAGATAATGGAACCGAATTATACAAGTGGTAAGGTGCAAACCATTTTGAAAAAAAATGGAATCGTGTTCCAGACTACCATTCCATGCAACCCAGAACAAAATGGCATTGCAGAGAGAAATGCGAATCTACTTACAACATATTGGAGAGAAGCAATCATGACAGCTTGCTATCTTCAAAGCAGAGTGCCAGGCAAAGCCACAAATAAAACTCCATATCTGCTATGGAACTGCGAGATGCCTAACCTGAAGTACCTCAGGATATTTGGAAGCAAAACGTTTGTGTATGTTCCCAAAGAAAAATGTTCCAAGTGTGAATCACACGCAAAGCAAGGAGTCCTGGTGGGCTATAGCGAAACTCAAAAGGGATACAGAATCCTGCACCCCGAGAGCAACACAGTAACAATCAGCAGAGATGTAGTGATTGATGAAAACTCTGTATCACTCAAATTCCATGAAGTTACAGCAGTTATTCAACCTAAGAAGCAAGAACAAGAATCTCAATCACCAAACCCAGATACCGAAAAGGAAAACACTGAAGTATGGATAAGCTCTGAAGCCACCAAGGAAGACACAAAAGAACCATGTCAACCTCCAGTCAGGAGATCAGAAGAACAAACAAAGGTATCCCAGCTAGACGCCTTTCTTATATGGTCAGAGCACTTACTAAACCAGTTTGGAATGTCAGAAGCCAAAGGTGTGTCAACACCAATGGACCTGTCCTACTTAGAGTTGGAAGGAGAAGAAGATCTGCTACACGGCAATGAGAGTTACAGACAAGCAGTGGGGGCGCTTCTGTACATAGCAACCACAACTCCTCCGGATATCACAGCCACAGTCGGAATTATCTGCCGACTAGTGTTGAGCGATACGATACCGCAAGTATCGGGTATCGGCCGATATTAGCTCTATCGGCCTTTCGATTCTTAGTTCCGATATTTTCGTCTTATCGGATACCGGAATCGGGATTGTCACTGTCACTGTCAGTGTCCGTCGGTCGGGTCTGTCAGGAGTCAGCGGCACTTACCTGGCAGAAGATCGCCGGCGGTCACGGGCTGGACTGCTTCATGGCCGCCATCATCTTTCCCCGGCGGTCACATGCAGTTTCTCGCGATAACTGCAGTGACTGCTGGGTAATCCCGGCCGTAAAGCAGTCAGTCCGATGACGTCACCGCCGGGGAAGCAGGTAATCAGCTGTGCTGCGTCGAGATGACAGGCTCTGCCTGTCATTGCGATGTAGCAGAGCTGGATCGCCGTGGGACAGTCGTTACTATGTACTGCGTCGGACAGGTGGTATACTGTTGTTTTGTTTTTTTTATTTTTTTACAGGAGATCGATGGCGTCGCAGGAATGAGAGTATAATAAAAGAAATGAAAACTGTGTTGTCTCTTTTATTTCATTAAAATACTTTTTTCTTGCTGTGTCTTTTTTTTTATACATTTAAAAACTTTGGGATTAATAATGGATCGGTGTCTTATTGACACCTCTCCATTATTAACCGGGCTTATTGTCACCGTGCAATCAACGGTGACATTAACCCCTTATTACCCCACTTGCCACCGCTACAGGGCAGTGGGAAGAGCCGGGTAAAGTGCCACAATTGGCACATCTTTTGATGCGCCAAATGTGGGGGCTGCTGTAGCCTGGTATTATCAGGCTGTTGAGGGCCAAAATCCATGGGCCTTGACAGTCTTTTAATACCAGGCGGCAGCAGTCTGCATTTTACTTGGCTGGTTAACACAAATAGGGGGACCCCTACGCCTTTTTTTTTCGAGGGATCCCCTATTTTTGTTAACCAACCAAGCTAAGCAAACTGCTGTGGCCTGATATTATCAGGCTGGCAAGGTCCATGTATGTTGGCTCCTTAACAGCCTTAAATACCATTCCTCAGCAGCAGGGGCGTACATATAAATCATGGGGCCCCATAGCAAAAGTCTGAATGTTCCCCACCCCCCCAAAAAAAAAACACAGAGGCATTGTAAATGTAAAGTGCCAGCACAGTGAGGGAAGTTGAGTCGCACAGAGACAGGGGTTTTGGGGGTACTCGGCACCGATCACGTCGACTTCTATGGGGGATGTCACGAGTAGCACAGCTCGGTCCGTGACCTGGGCGATCACTGGAATGTGGGATATTTCCAGGGGATGATAGCATGTTCGTGTAGTTTGTCGTGACGCCACCTGTAGTACCTGGTCAGGGTGTCCAGCGCTGCTGTGCAGGTCCTCTGGAAGGGATGGTGTAGTGCAGGTAGGTGAAAAGTCTTCTACAGGTAACACGCTATCCTTCCAGGGCAGATAGATGTGAGATAGAGCAATGGTGCAAAGTGATGTAGCAGACTGGACTATGCGACGTAGTAAGAAAGCAGGAAACACTTCAAGTTAAACGTTGCATAATACAATTTTTAATAATAACATTACAAAAGTTCAAATGGCTTATATTATGTGACATGTTTTGTTACTGTTCATACCCTTGATATGTGTTATACATGTGTGTTAATAAATACATATTCAACAAAAGTGCAAATAGCATTAGTGCCGAAGTTCGTGGAGACTTCTTAGGACTACCCCCACCGGGGTAACTTCACAGTGTCCTTTACTTGTGCTTGTGGAGGACCCGCTCCAAACCTCCAACTGTGGTCTTGGGTGGGCTGCAAGACTTTCCTTAAGCAGACCTCACTTTCGGCCACACCAAACGGGTTTTTAGTTTCTGAGGTAGTTGAAAATTGTGCACAGTAAAGTTTTTTGGAAAACCAAGATGGAGCACCGAAGTGCCAACTATTTACAGAAAAGTTTGCGAGCCAGTACAGTTCATGGCTTCAAAGTTCAACATTTTCATTACAGTGAAACACCATTACCCAACCTGGGTATATTAAGGCAACAATAAGCTTGTTCTTCTGAACATTCACCCGTCCGGGTACATCAAACCATTACCCAACATGGGTATATTAAGGCAAAAATAAACTTGTTCTTCTGAACATTCACCCGTCCGGGTACATCAAACCATTACCCAACATGGGTATATTAAGGCAACAATAAACTTCTTTTTATGAACATTCACCCGTCCGGGTACATCAATAATTTAACTATTTACATACAGAGACCCTGTCCGGGTTATTTAGACTTCTTTGGCTGGCCTCTTCCAGGTACCACCTGGTACTGTTCTGGAGCTTGCCAAACATCCGTGACAGGAGGGTCCACCCAGACCTGATGACGTCGTGTGGCGTGTACAGTGACGTCGTGACCCGCTATCTGGGTCTGTGTGGCCACCTCTTTCGTCTCCCTCCGGGTCTGGAACCCTATGTCCCGGACTGTACGAACCCCAGGGGGCCTAACAGGCGCCGGTACGGGCCAGCTATCATTATCATGTCCATAGCTGGGGCTGCTGAGGAGACCACTGAGGGAGGCTGGGGAGATTTACGGCGTGGGGTGGGCACTTGTGCAGAGGCCTGGTTGGGGGAGGCTGAAGGCTCGTAGGGTCTGTCAGTTTCCTGACACTCTGGGGAGTAGAGGTCGCACCTGGTAACATTTAGGGCGTACCATCCATTGTAACCCCAGTGTCGGGTGTAAGTCACCAAGTCTCCTGACAACAGGTCCCTCCCCGGGTGTCCTTCTGGGAGGTGAGCCTCCACGTCCCGCCGGGTTACAAAAACTTCTAAATAAAGTCCAGGCTCCTGGATGAAGCCCCAACCACCTTTTAACTTAAAGTTCCGTACTGCACCCTTACGCCGCGGCTCCCTCACCGTACTTTTATCCTTTCTCATACGTGCCTTCTCTGCCAGGTCCTTCTCCAGGTGACGTTGCCGAAGCTTTTGGGATTCTCGCTGCTCCTTTGTCGCTCTGCTTCCCGCTCCCGACGTCTCCACTCTTCCTCCTGACGCCGGTTGTAATTCTCCTCCACCAGCATCTCCATGTCTCCACCATCAAACGCCAGCTTACGATGTACGGTTTGCGGCAGCTCTCCTGGCGCCCGCCAGTCCTGGCGGCGCTCCACCTGTGGCGGAAGCAGCCGGCTCTGGAACAGATGACGGTTGGGGCTCCGGTACAGGCAGGTAGAGCTCTGGTGCCTGCGCGGCCTCCTCCATGAGGACGGGTGTCGCTTCTTCTGCCTCAGCGACGGGGGCAGACAGCGGGATCTGGGGTGCTGGTGCGGCGTTTTCTGCAGGAACGGGTGCCTCCACTGTGATACTGGCAACCGGTTCAGATTGCAAGGGCTGGGATGCCCGCACGGCCTTCTGTACTGGAACGGGTGCCTCCACTGAGATACTGGCAACCGGTTCAGATTGCAAGGGCTGGGATGCCCGCACGGCCTTCTGTACTGGAACGGGTGCCTCCACTGAGATACTGGCAACCGGTTCAGATTGCAAGGGCTGGGATGCCCGCACGGCCTCCTGTACTGGAACGGGTGCCTCCACTGAGATACTGGCAACCGGTTCAGATTGCAAGGGCTGGGATGCCCGCACGGCCTCCTCTACTGGAACGGGTGCCTCACCTTCCGGTACAGACACTTCAGGGGATAAGAGGGATTGGCGCCGCTCCAATTGTAGTTTTAGGGCCCGCCAGCTCGCTTCCATCCTGGCGACCTCCTCCCGGTGCCGGGCCAGGTCTCTCAGGGTATCCTCCGCTTCTTCCAGCGTAGGAGGGTTTCCAGGCCGGGTGCCAAACGGTGGCTCCGTGGCGATCGGGTCGCTTCCGTGGGGGGAGAGCTCTGACTCCTCCATTCCTTCCCACTTCTGCTCACGTCCATTCGCCATCTCAGCAAAGTCACATGTGTCATTAGCATCAGGAGAGGCAACATCTTTTGTAGGGAGGCGGGACCTTTGCGTTCGTTTACGCCCACTGAGGAGGATGAGGAGGCGGAACTCCAGAGCTGTGGGGCACGATCTTACATTGCAGTAACATTTAGAGTGTGCGGACATCGTTTTCGCGCCACGGAGTGAGTGTACGCCCACGAGAGCACCCCCTTATTCTTCACCTGTGCCTCGTGGCGCAGATATGACGGAAAAATGGCAAATACAGTCTATGATGATTTTTGCAATTCTCAAGCAAAAAAACAGTTCAATTAAGGCACACAGGACTCTCTTATAGCGAGCTTCTGAATCCTGTTCGCTGGGTGCGATGCAACATCTCTGTGGCGACTGGACCCTCGGGTGCTTCTGTCTTTTCACAAATGCCGGCTTTACCCGGCAATTGAATCAGAGGCTATTTTACTATGTAGAAGTGAATAAACTATAAATATATGTATATATATATATGTCACAATGACATGTAATATATATATATATGTATTCTAAGTGTGTATATTTTGTGTTTACAAGGAAAGAAAGTGTTTTTTTAGTTGCGATATTTTGTTCCCATAGACTTACATGGGACTTCCGGTATCGGAATCGGATATCGACGATATTTAGTGATATCGGCGATACCATTCCGATCCGATATTTTTAGATATCGAGCAGTATCGCTCAACACTACTGCCGACATGTAAGCAAGCCATGCCAAAGAGACTGGAATGTAATTAAGAGAATTCTTCAATATCTTAACCCCTTAATGACCGCCGATGCACCTTTTAACGGCGGTCATTAAGGGTACTTAAACCACATCGCCGTTAATTAACGGCGCTGTGGAAAAAGTGAATAGCGCCCCCCAGAGGCGCACTTTCTCCGGGGTCTCGGCTACCGGTGGTAGCCGAGACCCCAGAGAACATGAATCGGGTCGGTTTTTACCGATCCGATGTTGCGGTCGCCGTTATTAACCCTATAACGGCGACCGCAACAAAAAAAAAAAAAATCTGATGTGCCATTTAATTTCTCTGTCCCCTGATGTCATCGGACATCAGGGGACAGAGAAAAAGGGTCCCCAGAACCCCATGTAGCCCCCGATCCAGTCCATGTGGCCGCCGGGCCCTCCGTTGTCCCCGGTGCCGGCGCTGTTAAGAAAATAGCGGGCGCATGTCGTGCGCCCGCCGCTATGTGCCGCTGTGCTGGTGGGGGATGGGCAAATATTCTCTGGGGTCTCGGGTTATAATTAGGGTTGGGTTAGCATTAGGGTTAGGGTTAGCATTAGGGTTAGGGTTATAATTAGCGTTAGGGTTAACTGGGTTCATACTGCGTTATGGCGTCCGTTAGACGGACTGCGCTACACCGCGGTATAACGCGGTGTAACGCAGCCGTTAACGCTGCCATTCACCCCCATTTGAGGGCGCATCGCGACGCATGCCGTAAGCGGCATGCGTTTGCGACGTGCCATCATTCAGTGACGGAGCCTCGGACGCGGGCGCAGCATCTGGGCTCCGTCACCGCTAGCGCAGATGAATATCTGCTGATTCCTCTGCGCAGCGGGTATAGCATAACGCGATCCGTTATGCTATACCGTTACCAGCCCGTCAACGCTATGTGTTGAACGGGCTGGTAAAACGCAAAATGAACCCAGCCTTAGGGTTAGGGTTATAATTAGGGTTAGAATTAGGGTTAGGGTTACAATTGGGTTAGGGTTACAATTAGAGTTAGGGTTACAATTAGGGTTGGAATTAGGGTTGGGATTTAGGTTACGATTAGGGTTGGGATTAGGGTTAGGGGTGTTTGGGATTAGGGTTGGAGCTAGAATTGAGGATTTCCATATTTAGGCACATCGGGGTCTCCAAACACGACGTGGCGTTCAAAAAGTCAAATGGCGCTCCCTCCCTTCCAAGCCTGCCGTGCGCCCAAACAGTGGTTTACCCAACATATGGGGTATCAGCGTACTCAGGACAAATTGCACACCATTTTGGGGTTCTAATTTTGGTTACCCTTGGGAAAATAAAAAATAGCTGGCTAAAAAATCATTTTTGAGAAAAAAAATGATTTTTCATTTTCACGGCTCTGCGTTTAAAATTTCTGTGAAGCACTTGGGGGTTCAAAGTGCTCACCACACATCTAGATAAGCTCCTTAAGGGTCTAGTTTCCAAATGGGTCACTTGTGGGGGGTTTCCACTGTTTAGACACATCAGGGGGTCTCCAAACACGACGTGGCTTTCAAAAAGTCAAATGGCGCTCCCTCCCTTCCGAGCCCTGCCGTGCGCCCAAACAGTGGTTTACCCCAACATATGGGGTATCAGCATACTCAGGACAAATTGCACACCAATTTTGGGGTTCTAATTTCTCTGGTTACCCTTGGGAAAATAAAAAATAGCTGGCTAAAAAATCATTTTTGAGAAAAAAAATGATTTTTCATTTTCACGGCTCTGCGTTTATAAATTTCTGTGAAGCATTTGGGGGTTCAAAGTGCTCACCACACATCTAGATAAGCTCCTTAAGGGGTCTAGTTTCCAAAATGGGGTCATTGTGGGGGTTTTCCACTGTTTAGACCCATCAGGGGGTCTCCAAACACGACGTGGCTTTCAAAAAGTCAAATGGCGCTCCCTCCCTTCCGAGCCCTGCCGTGCGCCCAAACAGTGGTTTACCCCAACATATGGGGTATCAGCGTACTCAGGACAAATTGCACACCAATTTTGGGGTTCTAATTTCCCAGTTACCCTTGGGAAAATAAAAAATAGCTGGCTAAAAAATCATTTTTGAGAAAAAAAATGATTTTTCATTTTCACGGCTCTGCGTTTATAAATTTCTGTGAAGCACTTGGGGGTTCAAAGTGCTCACCACACATCTAGATAAGCTCCTTGGGGGGTCTAGTTTCCAAATGGTGTCACTTGCAGGGGGTTTCTACTGTTTAGGTACATCAAGGGCTCTGCAAACACAACATGACGCCTGCAGAACATTCCATCAAAGTCTGCATTACAAAATGGCGCTCCTTCCCTTCCAGCACTCCCTGCGCCCAAACAGTGGTTTCACCCCACATATGGGGTATCAGCGTACACAGGAAAAATGTACAACAACTTTTTGGGTCCAATTTCTCCTGTTACCCTTGGGAAAATAAAAAAATAGCGGGCAAAGAAAATTTTTGAGGAAAAAAATGATTTTTTATTTTCACGGCTCTACGTTTATTAATTTCTGTGAAGCACTTGGGGGTTCAAAGTGCTCACCACACATCTAGATAAGTTCCTAAGGGGTCTAGTTTCCAAAATGGTGTGATTTGTGGGGGGTTTCGACTGTTTAGGCGTATCAGGGGCTCTCCAAACGCGACATGGCGTCCAATTTCAATTCCAGCCAATTTGGTTTGAAAAAGTCAAACGGCGCTCCTTCCCTTCCAAGTCCTGCCGTGCGCCCAAACAGTGGTCCCATCCCACATATGGGGTATCAGCGTACTCAGGACAAATTGGACAACAACTTTTGTTGTCTAATTTCTCCTGTTACCCTTGGAAAAAAAAAATAGGGAAAATTTTAAAAAATTTTTTATCAAAAAATTAAAACCATAAAAAGTCAAAAACCCTCGGGGGGAAAGTTCCTAATTTTAAAACCTTTCCATTGTAATACAAAATTAACAAGGGGAGGGAGAACCCACCTTAAGCTCCGGGCCAAACAGGGGGTTTTTTCCCAAATAGAAAACGGGGCGGTCAACCAAATAAAAAAAGGGCACTTTGAAAATAAAAATAAACTGAAGAAAAATAATTTTTTAAAGTTATGAAAAATTTAAAGCATATTAAACAGACCTTTTCCAGAAAAACAGGCCCAAAAAAAAAAAAAAAATTTCCAAAAAAAGAAAAAAAAAATTTTTTTTTCCAAAAAGCATGAAGGAGAATAAAAAAGGGGGAAGTAAAAAATTTGTCAAAATAATGTCAACCATCCCGCCCCTCAAGGCAACCCTCTGTGGGGGGCCCACTCAAATATTGAAAACCTTTCCACTTGTCAATGACAAAATTGAAAAGGGGCAAGGGACTGAACCCCCATTTAAGCCCCGGGGCCGACAGGAGGGTTTCCCAAAAATCAGAAAACGGGCGGTCCCCCTTTTGAGGAAATAAAAAAAAAAACAGACGGGGAAAAAAAAAGTTTTTGGTATGAAAATTAAATCTATTAAAAAAACCCAAAAACAAAAAAAACGGGCACAAAAAAAAAACAAATTCCAAAAATGAAAAAAAAATCTTTTTGAAAAATGCTAAGGGTAAAAAAATAAGGGTTTTTATAAACATAATTTTGATAAAAATAATGTCAACCATCCCGCCCGTCAAGGCACCCTCTGTGACATCCACCTAAATTTTAAAAAAACCTTTCCATTGTCAATGATTAAATTGAACAAGGGAAGGGGGATAAAACCCCCAGTTGAAGCCCGGGGCCGACGGAGGGTTTTTCCAACTCGAAAACGGGGGTCCACCCATATGCACGAAGCACTTTGAACTACATAGAAAACTAGATCAAAAACGAAAAGAATTAAGGTTGCAAAATGTAAAAAATTTTAAACAGCCATTACCAAAAAAAGGGCACAAAAAAAAAACAAATACCAAAAATAAATAAAAAATTTTTTTGCAAAAATGCATGAAGGAAGTAAAAAAAAAGGGTATTTATAAACTAATTTTTGATCAAAAAATGTAAAACCCCCTCCGCCACGTAAGGCCCCTCGGGGGCAGTCCCCAAAATTTCCCTAATTAAATTGAAAACCTTTCCACTTGTCAAATACTAAATTAACAAGGGCAGAGGGACTAACCCACCAGTTGAAGCCCCGGCAACAGGGGGATTTTCCAACTCGAAAACAGGGGGGGCACACCCTTAAGCACGGAATGCACATGAACTACTAAAAAACTAGTTTTGAACTGAAAAAGTAATTAAGGTTTTGAAAAAAAAAAGCAATTAACACATGACCTTACACAGAAAAACGGCACAAAAAAAAAAACAAATACCCCAAAAAAAAATAAAAAATTTTTTTTTAAAAAACATGAAGGATAAAATAAGGGGGTTTTTTTTTTTTTTTGCCGTTTTTTTTGTGAAAGGGGGATGGTAAATGAAAATTTTCATTTTTGCTACCATTAATTACTTTTTCAGTTAGATCTAGTTTTCTAGTTTCATGGCATTCCGTGCATAAAAGGTTTT